>BQNB010077954.1:0-30685 GCA_026074375.1 Tanacetum coccineum
CTTTGCATAGATTGCCCTTCTAAATATTTTTTCGATTCCATAGATTGATTCAAGTTTTAAAATACAATTTATTTTAAAAAACTTGTTTGTCGTGGCTCTTGATACCAATTATGGAAAACTATAAGGGGGGGGGGGTTGAATAGTTTACCGCTTTTTAATTTAATGTTTATGTTTGTTAATAAAAACTTAGATTTAACTTTATGTGAATTTAACACTTGCAGAATATAAACAATATACTTATCTAAACAATTAATAGGATAGTATAAGAAAATAAGGTAAGACAAGAGATAAGAGTAAGAACAATCAAACCACAACGCAAGAATTTATTGTGGTTCGGTAACGAAGCACCTATTCGCCCTACTCCACTCCTCGAGCACCAAACTCGAGAGTTTTCTTCACTATGTCAACAAACTCCCATATGGCGGAGAAAACCGTACATAACTTTCGCTTATATCAATTTCCGACACTAAGCTAGATGTCGAGTTCTAATCTTAGCTAGAACCAATCTATCACGACATCACAACTTCTTTACTACTTTCACGACTTCACAACATAACTTCACAAATACAAAACTTCTTCACACCTTAGTTTTCTTCACACCACTACATCACTACTTCACTTCTACTTTCATACCTAACTATCACAAATTGGATGAATCACTAGGTTCAACTATACTTACAACAATCACAAAGATTTATCTACTACACAACTTTACAAGATTTACAAATGATTTACAAATTGTGATATGGATGCAACAAGATTGCAATACACACTTGAGGTGTAATACTTCTTTACTTGATGATGGAAGTATTCTTCTCTTGCACTTGAGGAATTAAGCTTGGATCATTTGGAAACAAATCTTTATGATTAGATGATCAAAGGATTTTAATGAGATGTGTGGGCTGTTTTAGATCAGAAAGAATGAGTGCAAAAGGTGAGAAAATAGTGGGGAAAAGCCCAGTATTTAGAGGACAAACTGGAGGAGCGTCTACCTATGGGCGGTCCCCTTAAATAGGTGGGCGGTCCCCTTAAAATTAAGGGGGACGCCCATGTATTTAAGGGGGCCACCCTAGACTAGGCGCTCCCCAGTTTGTCTTTTGTGTAGGGGGATTTTCTAGAACTTTTCTAGCCGTTTTAGGTCTGAAAATTTGAAATTCAAAATGTTTATTTTGAATAAAACATTTCTTTTAATTGTAGAAAATGTTTTGTAATGTTTATAAAAATGTTTACAACATTTTATAAAAGTGTGAGGTTGAATAAAAATTTCCTTTGATCATAAAATGCATTAAGCATTTATTTATTCATACCTTTAAGTGATATAATTTTCGAAATGAAAATTTACTACTAATTACTTGTTTACGTTTAATTTTACATTGAACGTTTTTATATTTTGTGATTATCAAAACGTAAAGATGTGAAAAATATTAATAATGTTTTTAGGCATTATTTCTATCAACAATCTCCCCCTTTTTGATGATTACAAAATTTAAACTCATTAAATGTAAAATTATTTTTAAACAAGTATTTAGTGAGTTTTATGTCATTTCTCCCCCTTTTTGTAGAATCAAAAAGGCATCGTCGAGAATTGCTAGTAAAATCGACGGAATAAATGCTCCCCCTTGATGTGTGCTCCCCCTCGTTCGAGGGCACCAAGGAATCGAGCTATGGTTTCTTGGCTACAAAAACGAGTTAGAACAATACAAATATTTCTAACATGTAGCAAGAAGGAAGGAAAAATATGACAAGTGCAAGCAAACATCAAAGCAAAAGATACTTCATTCATTTAGGACAATGTGTGTGAACTACACACAAGCATACATAAAAAGAAAAACAAATATGCTTTAGAAGCATATTAATACATAAAAAAAATCCTAAATAGCCATAGAAGGATTTTTGACTTGCTTGCGACACAAAAGGGTTTGACGATTATTTGTAGGCATATTACGAGATTAGTTGGTTGTTGATGGAGAGTTTGGAGCGGAGGCGGTTGTGGAAGGGTAATCTCTTTGAACTCTAGGTGGTGGATGTGGTCGAGTGAGGAGGAATTCAATCCAATTGATATCCTCACTTAAAGCAAGGAATTGTTTTTGGGTGAAGATGCAACAAGGGCAATACCCAACATGGGTTTCAACTTGGTTAATGTTGAGGGTGTGTGGTAGGTTTGGAGAGTAAGGTGATGAGGGAATGTTGTTTTGTTGTTGAGAGAGATGCATGGCTAAGAGGTTTGATAGGTCTTGTAGTTGATTAATGTCATCAACTAGGCTTTCTCTACTTGGAGATAGAGGTGGTGTGTGTTGAGTTTGGTTGTCACTTTGAGGTGGAGCTTGAGTGTGAGTAACATGTGAATTGATGGGTGAGATGGGAAATGGAGGATGTGAGACAACTTGTGGTGATGTGGGAGTGTCCTTAATGTAAGGATTTGGTAATGCTTGATTGGGGTGATTGTTTTCTTGAGATGGTTCATGATGAGGAGTGAGTGGTTTTGGCATTGGTGTAGGTGAATTTACATTGAGCTCATTGGATGTGTTACAAGGGTTTAGTTTCTTCCTCCAAATGGGTTTCACACTCATTTTGGCTACCCTTGATGGTTTGGATGTGGGTTTGTTAGGAGATGTCATTGGTGAGGATGATTGTGATGATGATGGTTGAGTCTAATCCTTGTATACTCGTAAAAATCGGACTTTGTGGGTATGTTCTCTGGAAAAGGCCATCACGAGGGTAGACTAAACTCGTTCTCCACTTGGGGCCACAAAGTGGTTTAAAAGCTTTTAAAAAGGCTTGTGCATTTGCATAAAAATGCAACCGGTTGATTTCCTACGAAAGGTGAAGTTGATGCGTTGTTATAGTTTTTTTTTATACACGTATATTATTATAAAATGATATAATAAGTATAGAAAATTACCAAACTACCCTTGGGGACTAAAAGGAAAAAGGAAAAAATAATTTCTCACAATTATATTATAATTGAATAGTTATATATATTTACGGGTAAGTGTTACCGGGGTCGTATTCATCTCGAAGATTTATTGAAATTGTGATACCACGGTTTGTTGTTTTGGACTATGATTTGAATTGATTTTTCGAAGGAAGATTTGTTTTCTTAAATCCTAAATGTTGAGCAAATTTTTTTATTTTTAAAGGAAAATTAAAACTAAACTTTAAAATTAACGGAAATTTAAATCATTAACTAAAAACGCAAAAATCAGGAAACCCTATTAAAAGGTGATTAAAACCCTCTAAATTTCCAATATTAACCTAAAATGAATTTCTCTCTTTAATAGACCTCTTAATTGACTAAAAAGTTAAGTTTTAAAGAAAACTAGAACAAAAAAACGGGAATATTTGTGTAAATGAGGTTTTAAAAAAATAAAAAAGTTTTTTAAAAAAACACGAAAAACTGTGAACAGGGGAAAACGAATCTATTTCCGTTCTTTTTAATAAATGAAAAAATTTTCGCCAATATTATCCCTACGGTACAGCAAAAATAATTTTCCTAGAAAACTATATGATTAAAAGAAAATTTTTATTTATATATTATTTATTTTATATAAAAGAATTATATTTTTTTTGATTATTTTCTATTTGTTTTAATGACATTTATTAAAGTTCTTTTTTTAATTTAAAAATAAATATTTAAAAATACTAAATAAAATATAAAAAATTTTGGAAAAAAAATTAGAAAGTAACTTGAAACTAAGTAATGACCTTAGGAAAAAATAAAGCTTGTGGAACCAAAGCTTAACGAATAATAAAAAAAATAAGCTGCGAAAATATTGCGGTAAAACTGCCTTTATTTTATTAACTAAAAAGAGGCTCCACAATGTATTAATATATAAAAGATTAATGATGTAAAGAACTAACGGTAATGTAGCTAATGTAGCAAAACTGGTTACTTATGTTTGTGTAATTTGTGAGAGTGATTTCTTTTGTTTGTGTGCAAACTGGTTAAATGAGTGTGTGTTTAAGGGAGAGGTCCAGGGTTCGAGCCCTTGGATCTTTCTTTTTGCAATTTTTTTAATTTTTGAAAACTCAAAACACGAAAGTTGTAGATGAGACTTTTTTGAACAACTTTAATAAAACAACTATAAGCTGAATCCTAAAAATAAGCACAAAAACAGCTCTTGAAATAAGCTGTCACAGAAACATGGCTTTAAAAAGCCAAAAGCTAATTTTCACTTAAATGGAGTAGAACAAGCTCACTTTAAGCTCAAATTTCAGACTAAAAGTTGTTCTGGAAAACTTATTATGTATATGAACTGATTTTAACAAGCTTATTAACCTACCATCACTTTTAAGCAACTGAATCTTAGGATAAAAAAAGCAAGGTTCAGAAATACCCAACTTAAGCTCAAAATCAAGATAAGCTATAATCTCTAATAAGCAACCACAGAAGCTGAGCTTTTAAAAACTAATTGTCCTAATGGTAAACTACAAATCCAAATCATAAAATCAACTACTATACTTCAAAAATCAGAATCAAATGATCTAAATTAAGATCTGTTCTCATAAAGCTATTTTTGATTTTTAATTTCTATAAGCTAATTTGCAGACTAAATTTAAGCTACTAAACAAACTCCTTTTTGAAATCTAAGTTGAGACAGATTAACTATGACCTGAAAGCTATTAGTGTGCTAAAAATCAAATCCTAATTCTAATTTCTACCTTCTGAAAATTAAACTTTAAAAAGCAACTTTTGTCTTTTAAAACTGCTAATGTAGTAAAAGCACAAAATTACCAAAGTTTAAAACCAACAAATGCAGACCTAATGAACTTGTTTTGACATATTTATAACACAAAACTAAGAGTAATAAAAGCACTTATACCAGCTAGAA
The DNA here is from genome assembly GCA_026074375.1 of Tanacetum coccineum. Taxonomy (NCBI): domain Eukaryota; kingdom Viridiplantae; phylum Streptophyta; class Magnoliopsida; order Asterales; family Asteraceae; genus Tanacetum; species Tanacetum coccineum. The sequence goes on from BQNB010077954.1 coordinate 4,833, forward strand.
ACTAATCAAGCTAAAATTTGCTACTATGACTGACTATAAGCTCACAAATTCAAATATAATCTAGAAACTAAAATGAACTCTTGATCAAACCTAATAATCTATTTAAAATCCAATTCACAAGCCTACAAATGAAGATCAAAATCAATTTTAAAAGTCAAAGAAAACACAAGCAGTACTAACTCTCAGTTAGTACTGCTGTGCCAAACACCCCTTTATTTTCATGAAAATTCATTTGAGCTTATGAAAATGAAATCTGATGAACAAATCTTGAATACAAGATGTTTAAAAGCTTATAACACAACAACTTATCATTTTTAAACATAAAAATCAGATCAAACAATAATGATTAAACTAATGCTAATTATTTTTGGTTTTTGACATATTTAAAAGACAAAATAGAGTAAACTAAGATCTAAGCTATAGAACTCAATAACAGATATTCAAACATTCATAATAAGCATAATAACACAGATTTAAGCACTAATAAGTAAGTAATAAGCTAAAAATAAGCAAATGCAATATTTAAGCTAAGAAACTTGAAAATTAAAGAAGTCTTACAATTGCCTTAGCTTAACAAATGCTATAATGCTTAAGGAGCTACTTCTACAGCTCTAGCTTATCACAAGGGTAAGCTAGTAAGGGTCCCATGAGCTCATCCATTGCTAGCTCATCATCCAAAAGGCTTAATACCATTTAGCAAAGGTATTAATCTGATTTTAAGAGTTTAAGTATATTAAATAACTAATTTGAGCTCAATCTGAGCTTATAGACTCAAAGAGCTCATAAGGAGCTTATGAGAGTAGCTTGTGAAGCAGTTGAATAAAAGCATTTGAGATATATATAAGCTTATAGGTAAAAACAGTTTGTGAACAAGCAAACTATGATTTTATTGATTTAAAACTGAATACAAAACTTTGAATAAGAGATTACAATAAGCTGAGAGACTGAAATTAAAATTAGATAAGCTAAAATTATCTAAGCTACCAAAAGCTAAAAACTAAAAAAAGAAGATGATGTGTGAGAGGCGTGGGCTTGTATTTATAGCAGGAATGAGAAGCTTCTAGGAGTCTATATACGCTCCTCTAACTCTTGATCTTGGCCCTTGATTCTTGCTCATCATTGGATCCTTATTGATGTCCGTTGGATTAAATGAGTGAGCACACGGATTGCCAACGTGGCATTCTGTGTGTCAGGCTCATTATGCTTCTTTTGCACTAACTTTAGTGTAAATTACCAATCATTAGTGTGCTTTCTTTCATGTCCCGCGTGTCCACCTTTTGGGTTTCCACCAATAAGAGCCTCTCAATGACTCATAATTATGCAGCTTGGATGTTGGTGCTTGAATTACTAAGCCACATCCTCAATTTTCATTTGCCCTTTGATTTTGACGTGAGGTAAAACTGAAGATGAAGATAAACAGTAACAACATTTCGCGCTTTTTTTTATATTATTGTTTTACCGTTTAAAACGTTGGGATATTTGTCTGGGGAAAAGGGCGTTGACTTGGGCCGGGTTTTGGGTTAAAAGAAATAGGCCACGGTTTGTTTTGGGTTTTAGGTTAATAAGAAGATAACGACCGTTATCTCTTATATTTAAAGAGATAACGGTTGTTAAGGCTTAGGGTTATTTTTGCAATTTGGTTTAACTTCAAGGGGTTTTTTTGGTTATTTTGGAATTTTGTCTTTATAAGTTTAACCAGAGTTGACTTGTTGACCATAGTTGACCAAGGGTTGACTTTTTGACCCTTCTTGCTATCAAATCCCCGGCTCTTGTGCACTCTATCCGTTCTCGTGTCCGTGTTTGTCCGGCTTTGACCGTTTTCTTGAGATTTTTGCAATATCCGTACCTACACAATTATAAAGACAAAACGAGCAATATACAAGTATTTTATGCACAATTTTGGTCTTTTAAGGGACATTTTTGATATAAAAAGGATATGTGTTTTCACACATATCAAAATTCCCCAAACTAAGCGATTGTGTGTCCTCACGCAATATTATATGCTTTAAAACCAAATACCTCAAAACTTCCCCAAATTAAATCTTTGAAAAGTAGCAAAGATTTTTGTGGAGAAAGTTAAGAAATCACAAGTTATAAAACACCTAATTTTCCCATTTTTATAAAACTTTTTCATTTTCTTTTTTAAAAAATTAGTAAACTAAGAATATTTTGACTTTCGTTATTTCCATAACTGTTAGGGATCATAGAACAAGATGCATTTCAATCCGAGAATGCCCCAAAAAGGATAAATTCATCGTCCCCGACTTTTCACTTGCTCCAAACCAAGCTTAAAACGAAATCACAGCTAAATATCAGTTAAGATGCTAACACTACTCATATTTGCAACTTGTGAACTTTTCACTCCTGACATTTATTATATCTTAAGTGATTGTGCTATTTTGAATTTCAACAATGGATCAACGTTTTTGCAAAATACTATGCTTCACGCGATGACCATTCAAGAATAATGAGTTTGAAGGCGAGATCATCCCATGTAGCGACTTTCGTCTTGGCACATCCCAACCTTACGGCTAAGTGACCAGGCTTTTGACACCCCACAGAGACTAGTATCGGGACTCACGGACCTTAGGTTTCAAAAACTATCAGGTTTCCTGTATATGCATAGCTTTAAAATAGAATAGTCAAAGTTCAAAAGCATATTTGAATTTAACAAAAAGAAATCTATTTATTAATTCATCCTTAATATTAGACATTTATGCAATTATAACCCTCGACCTTTTAGAAGGCTGCAACATCGGTTGTGATCCGGCAAGATGCAGCAAACTTTTATCAGTCTCGGACATATATATGCTCCAAGAATAGAAAGAAAAATAATTGTTGGGAAATATAGTTATCTTCTCGCCTTTTTTTACTTTACAATATATAAATGTAACCCTATTTTATAAACAACCTAGCTTCAACAAATGCATCATGCTGCCAATTTACATAAGAAGCTTGATAACCAAACAAAACCACAAATATAATAACCTAGATTTAATAAGGTGTAATATTACTCTCATGATAAAACAATATTATAGATTTATAGGTCTATTTTTTACTAATGAATTTTGTTTTTATGTTTCTAATTAGCATCAGCTATTGGTTGAATTCTTGCATGATATTTGACAACATTAGTACAGGAAGAAATACCGTTAGGAAGTCTAAGCTCATAAAAGTTTCTGAAAAAGAGAAACCGCTTCTTCAGCCATTATCCCACCAGTGCATTTGTAACTCTTCCTCCCAACGTCTTCACTACAATCATGATACACAAAGTGAGCTCAACACGCTCGATCGGGATCCAAATTTATTCTTATTCTACCAGCTAGGAAGTCTAAATTATGACAATAACACTTATTTTATTTTCTGGATTAAATTTTTTAAATTTTTCATAATTTTGGAAAATTTGGGGGGGAAGGAAAACGGGGGTATGTGAGAACAACGGGCAAAAGTAGGTAAGGATTCATATCGAATTATATACTAACCATACTAAAATTAAATTTGTCCTCAAATGTTCCTAGCCTAAAGACTTTAAATAACCCATACTAGAACTCAAAAAGGTTCGCAATGCATAACTCAAGCCTGAAGAAAGTATCAACAAAAAATCTTAAGCGTTATATTAAGTGTGCTAAAAGATAATTGTTAGTCGATATAATAATCTTTAGATTATCAGATTTCCAACAAAACTAAATGGCAAGCAATAGTGATTAGGAAGCTCGAGTGGACCGGGACAAAACACGACAACGGATCTGTCTTTAGATAATTTTGGGTCAATCCTGCAACAATCACAAGTACAAACAACAACAATAATCGGTAAGCAGTACAAGCCTCCTCACATAACAATAGAAATAAGCAAAAAAAATTAGAAAGTAGCATGGGGTGCCTCCCACACAAATCGCTTTGTTTTTGTGTAAACCGAGTCACATAGTTCGTCTCGAATCCCTGAATTTGTCCTTGGAGAGAGTTCGTGGAGTTTCCTGGACATTCCTGGTGGTTAAGTCACCTACGACAGTAATGCTTCACACGATGACCATTCACCTTAAAGTTCAGACCATTGGGTTAAGATAACTCAATGGTTCCGTATGGAAAAAACTTTGGTGATGGTGAAAGGTCCTGACCAATGAGTTTTAAGCTTTCCGGAGAATATCTTAAGACGAGAGGTTGAGAGTAAAAACTCGTATCTCATCATTGAAATGCTCTAGTTTTTGATCTTTGAGTCGTGAAGCTTCTTCATTCTCTCTTTATAAATCAAAGAATTCTCATAAGCTTGATCACGAAGCTCATTAAGTTCAATTAAGTTGAAGCGTTCGGGTGATCACCCGCGATTTTAAGATCGAAAAATAGCATGTTTCAAAGCGCCAATATGGCTTTATGTTTAACTCGATAGGTAATGGCAAGACTTTACGTAACACTATTCTGGTAAGGCGTACAACCAACGGTGTCTTTAAAGCAGTACGAAATGCCATAGATCGTCAGTCTAGTTTGTCAGTTCCATGAGGCAATGGTTTTCTCCAAACGTTCACTTTCTTGATATGTTTTAAACCGCGTTTTGGACACTCCATTTGACCGCTCGTTTGAGGGTGATTAGTGATAGCTAGACGTTGTGTGACACATGATCGAACATAGTCTACATTTATATAAATTACTTTTATATAAATAAAAGCGGTAATCTCGAAGATAAACGTAAGAGATCAAAAAGAAAGTCAAGTATTATAACATCATATATAACACTAATAGTAATGCTCGAGGGAGTAAATACAAGGAACCAGGAAGCACGCGCGCACGGATATCGGATAAAACAAGGAGGACTCAAGATTTTAAAAAAATAGTCATAGTCTAGGTTTTCAAAATGACCCAGTTCTCTATGACCGGAGCTCTGATACCATTCTGTCACACCCCCCAAAATTAGACAGCAGCAGAAAGGTAACATTGGGGTGCAACGTCATGGAACAAGAAGTACAAGTCACAGAAAACGACCTCAAAATGAGACGTTTTAAAATACATTTCAAAATGTTCACATTCGATATATTAAAACATCAGAGTTTGCAAACAGGTCCCAACAGTTTTTAAAATAACACATGCGTTTAGACATTAATTACGTTTAGCTAAAGTTTTCTTCGAATGTAAATAAGATAAAGATTTTACAGAACACAATATTTTCAAAAGAAGTTTTATCAAATGTATAAACTGTAGAGTCTCCAAAATACATATCCGCGCGGCTTTCCTTCGAGCAATATACCTGAAATACCTGGGATAAAACATGCTAAAAAGTCAACAAAATTGTTGAGTGAATTAATAGGTTTTAATCTTAAAATAATGATTAAGTAATCGAGTAATGTTATTGTAAGCAAACAGTTTAGTGCAACACAAGATTTAAGTAATGTAGACAAGAGAAACAAATTCACTAAGTCTAAAAGAAATATGTATTATTTGCACTAAATTCATGACACCGACACCTTAACAAGATTTTTGCCCTAATAAAAGTAGGGTATACTGCTGATAACCCCAAGGATACTTCAAATGTTAAGTGCGTCACATGGTTATCTAAAAACCAATAAGTCCGAAAAAGTAGACGGGGATTGTCAGTCTCGATAAATCTATCCACAACATTCGCGCTCACTACAATAGCAACTGACGGTTCATGATAAACAGGGGACTTAAGTAGCAGAAGTGGTGCTTAGGCAATAATATCAGGCATAGCATACAGTTTTTAAATACTTGCGTCCAGATGTAAAACATAGCATGCATCTCACCCCGTAGAGTTTGTAAAACAAGTAAATAGAAAAATGGGCTATGAACTCACCGTAGGTAGAAGTAGTAAGACAAGAAATCAAATAAAGGGAGTAAGCACCAACGAATCAACCACGACCTAAATATAAGTGGCGCGTTATTAGAAGCTTTAAGAAAAAAGAACTTATTAATACTTACCATAGTACTATACACATATGTAGGTAATTATCATTACATAAACATTTCTGCCCTTTGCAATCTGACTTAATGATCTAATATTTCAAAATCTGTAATAAGGTAAAACGAACGTTTTCGCCTTAACAAGATGTTAGACACTTAGTTACTGAGATTACAAGATAATTCTCAAGTGTGTCAAGATCCCTAAGAGAAGTTATCATTTTACCATCATGTGTCAAATCTGATTATTTAAAACGTTTTCTTGTTCTATCGTTTTTAGCATAATTCCCATTTTATAACTCCGTTTGACCCAAAACGAAAACCCATATTTAAGTTTATCTAATTCCTACAGGTTTTAATTGGAAAATAGGGCACTTAACATGAAAATATTGGTCTCAAACTCATTTTGAAAATATGAGCACAATTTATGATTAGTTTGGTCGTTTTAGTCGTAACTTATTCATTCGGAATAGTTACGGATTTATCCAAAGAACCACATGGTCCTCATATGTTTTACCCTTCACCCATGTAGAAACCCAGTAGCCTTTAAGTCAAATAAAATTAGTTATAAGCCTAACCATCTACATTACAAATTATGGGTACACACTAAGTTTGTTTCCACGGTTTTGGTCGTATCTTGACCGTCCGGAAGAATTGGTGTTCCATCTAACTCGCCACTAGGACCTAACATATTAGCATATTCATTAATGCAAAGATACAGTAGGATTTAAGCCAAAATTTTCCCATTAAAATGCCAACGTTACTCGAAAGTTCCAAAAATAGACGAAAGTAACCGTAAATAGTCAACACTTATATGAATTACTCTTATATATATAGATGGCGGTGATCCCGAAGATAAGCGTAAGAATTTGAGAGGAGGGTATCTCATATATGTATAAGTATCCATATATAATACTGGTATTGACGTTCGAGGGAGAAAGTAAGAAAACAGGAAGTACGCGATAATCGGAATGGTCAGCGTATATATAACCGACCAATATAAAGAAACTAATATGACGTCATAAGATAGACGTATGAGAGCAAAATAATAACCAAGAATTTTATATTCATTATTAATATAATAGCAATAAGGATGCAAAAGGGAGCATATAAGTTACCTGAGAGCAAGCAAGCGCGGATATCGGTCAATGGTGAAAGACTCTTAATTATTTATTTTTTCCGAAAAAAAACGGTTATAATCTAGGGTTTTGAAAACGACCTAGTTCGCTACAACGAGTGCTCTGATACCAATCTGTAACACCCCAAAAAAAATCACAACGCAGCGGATATACCACTTGGGGTGCTACTTCATAGTTCATACACACAAGTTACAGAAAACGACCTCAAAAGAGACGTTAAATAACATGTCACATTCGATTTAAATAAATCAGAGTAAATTCAGGTCCCAATAATTTTAATAAGAATTGCAAGAGTTCAAACATGACTCATTTGTATATTTAAAGAAAAATGAATATCGAATGTGAAGAAAAATCAAGCCCTTAAAGTTTTGATATCCGTGCATCTAAATGCTCCCAATGCTCAACTAGCAAAATGATAATCTGAGAAAATACATGCAAAAACGTCAACAATAATGTTGGTGAATTCATATATTTAAGTAAAAACAGTATTGAAATAAATCAAGTAATATTTCGGTAAGAAAAGTAGCGTTACAACATTTAGAAGAATTGTTATCGAAATCCAAGTAGTAATTTAATAAATCAAGTATGCTTAGTAGTGGACCACAAGGTTAAAGTAATGTAGACAAGAGAAACAAATTCACCAAGTGCAAATATGGAAGATACATATATATATATATCTATATAGAAATATAAATATGTATTGCGCTAACTCATGACATCCGACACCTTAACAAGAGTTTTGCCCCAATAAAAGTAGGTATACCTTCTAATAACCACCCCAAAAGGATAACCTCAAATGGTAAGTGCTCACATGGTTATATCAAAAACCATAAAGTCCGAAAAGTAGAGACGGGGATTGGTCAGTCTCGATAGATCTATCCACAACATTCGCGCTCACTACAATAGCAACTGACGGTTCATGATAAACAGGGGACTTAAGTAGCAGATAAAGAACTTAGGCAATAATATTAAGGCAATAATCTGGATAGCATGCAATTTGAAAAGCACTTGCGTCCAAAGTAAAACAATAAGTGTATCAAACTCACGTTTTCAAATATAGGGAATAGTAAATGATCTCAAATGAAAGTATTAACCAAATCAGCTTTAAATCATTCATAAGAACAACCATGTATCACACATGTTATTTAGAATCATGTAGTTAAGACAATTAAAAGCTTTAGTAAAAATAGTCCTGTATCGCTTAAGTAGTAGAAATCAATAAATTTGCTTAGTAAATGAGCATGTATTCTCACCCCGAAAACAGTTTATGAAAACCATTGAAAGAGAAAAGGCGGGGCTATGAACTCACCTTAGGTAGAAGTATCGGAATAACGAGTGAACAACTATGACAACGATGCGAACATCATGATTAACAATGAAGAAACGAAGTCGAGAGATCCGATCCGCGACCTAAAATAGTGGTGCGCGATTAAAATTCGTAGTTATAATGTAATGTAACTTAATATAAAAGAATCAATTACTTATTTATACATTGGCATGTAATATTATCATATGTTTAAGAATCCATGTACTAGAGTCGCTTAAAGTACCACTTCCATATTTTCTGAAATCCCATCGGTTTTTACTAGTTGCTAACCCCACTTAAAGAGATACCAAACGGTCGAATCCGGCGTTATCCTTCTATATTTACCCACATATACATGTTATTAACCTCAGGTAGTGGGTTCGGGGGGGCCTCGGCCGGGGTGGCGGGCGTGGGGGGGGTACACCAAAATCCATAGCGCGAGCGGGAGCGCTAACCAGGATGGAGGGAGGAGAGGGGAGAACGCGCGCGCAGATCTCTAGCGAGGCGGCCGACAACGTCAAAACAGGGTCTTTGGCGCATTGGCGAAATAAGTTTGGAGAGCGAGAGATTAGACACCTTGATCCGATGGGCGGAGAAGAAATCTGGGAGGGGAAAATGTCAGAATGGTCCGGATCTAGTGTATTGAAGATGTCTTACTGTGTAATTTTCGCCGAAAAATATTAAGTTTTGACCCGCCTGCTCACTGCATCTTTGCAATCGAATTTCTGGACAGCAAACACAGTTTTGACACTTAATCTTGTAAACCCCTTTTGACCCACTTTTAAGCATTGAAAATCGTTGAGGCCTAGTTCGTTGGAAAGTATACACTCGGAGTGGCACTTAACATCTGGTCCTGCAAATCGAGTAAATGCTATTGTCATGACCAAGTTACACTACTCGCAAAATGGACTAAAATTCTGCATAAAAACAACGTGTGCAGAATTTTGCCGAAACAATTTCCCAACTTCAAATCGCCATAACTTTCTTGTTTTTAAGAGTTGGAAGCTCAAATTTTTACCACACGATCACTATAACAACCTCTACCATCCTAAACTATAAAATTTCAGTTTACAACATTTCTCAATTTGCTAATTCAAGCCTAATTTTTCTGATCTAAATGAGGGTTTCAAAACACTCCCAAATCTTTAATATTTTGCACCAAATTCACTTTTCACCTTGCTTAAGCCAACATATAACTTATACCAAATCATCTAATTCACCAACAAACTCAAAATCACAATATGCCTTTTATTTTATGGATTCTCAAACACAATATCTATTACATGCAAGCATATATAAAATTAAATTATACATAAAGAATAATTAAGAAACTTACAATGCAAAATAAGGTGAAGAAAATAAAACAATATCAAACCCTTGTGGGTTTGATGTTTGGCCGAGCACCATAAGAACAAGAGGGAGACCCGAAAACTTGATTTACCTCACCCAATCTTGTTTAAAACACTTAACAATAAACCCTTGATGATCTTCTTGCATCTAATTACATCAAAACTCAAAAATTAAAATTTTAATAAAAATCAAAACTTGAGAAATTCATTGTGCAGGGTTATTGTATCTGAAAAAGGAGATGGGGGTTGGTATAGGAATGATGTAGGATTAATAGGGAAGTGTTTAATTGGATTTTTGGCAATGGTGATGGTGGTGGTGTTGTGTGTGTCGTTCGACCCAGAGAACAAGGGAGAAGGAGAAGACAAAAAAAATTATCTGTGTTTGTGTGTGTGTTTATGTTTCGGTTATAAAAAAAAGGTGTGGGCTTTTATAATTTTTTTTATCAAAGTATATACTTGGGCTTGGGTTTATAAAGAAAAATATTAGGGAGTGTTTGATTTTTGGTTTTGTTGGAGGAAATACAAATATAAGGGTGTGTTTGGTTTAGGATTAAGTAGGAGTAAAATATAATAAGGGGGTGTTTGGTTTCTAGTTTTGGTGGAGTCTAAACAAAGAAATAATTAAAAAGAGTGTTTGGATTATATGGGTAATGTTCTAAATTAATATTATATTATTATTATTTCTTAAAACACAAATCCCTCCCCCCCACAATATTTGTTTTTAAAACACTTAATTGAAATATTAAAAATTGTAAAAATACTAATTTGACGCGGTTTCGGCCAAACGCGGATAAAAGATGAAAATTAATAAAAATAAAATAAAATTAGCTCTCATGGCTAAATTATGAAATTGTCGATATCTCGAATGCTAAAATGGATAAAGTCCAAATCACGACTCGAAAATAGCTAAAACGACGATTTTCGTTAAAACGGCTAAAAACAAAATAATAATTTCCTTAAAAATTTGAAATGGAATTTAGAGCTCGGTTAAAATATTGACCGTAAAATACGAGATGCTACAGTATCGAATCATCTGGTCCGGAAAATATATCGATTCTTCCCTATTAGAATCACTATCCTCCACGAGAGTAATAGATGAGGGAAGAGACTCGATAATTGTATGAAAATTTTCCGACGACCGGGAAGATGAATTTCCGCATAGCAACGACATTCGATTGATATAATCCTCGTGCTCTCTAACAATTACTGGAGGAATCGTAATAAGTTCACCGGTGAATTCATTGTGGAGAGGATCAATTTTGGGAGAGAAAGTTATCAAAGATTCATTCTCTGGTTCATTTCTAATTTGTTGTGGTTCATGATCGAAAAATACTTCGGGAGAGAGATTATGGGTGGTATCATCACTAAGCAAACTCTCAAGATAGATTACGTCTCCTTCCGAGTCATAATAACCTTCCTCAATATACGTAGGAACTTCGATAGCTAGAAAAGCATCGATCTCATCATTATCGCCTCCTGGGTCGAAACACTCAACCTCATCAATTGGAGCATCGTACAAAATTATTTTCCAATCATTCGTTTCACATTCCAAATCAAATAAATCATCATTCTCTTCGAAAGGTTGATCATCGATGAATCCCTCGAGAATAGAAGCAATGCTTTTCATAGGAGTAGACGGATCATGGTTAAGTAGAATCTCAATGTCGTCTCCTAGAGCGAGACACTCATCCTTATTAGAATCAGAAAGAGGTGTGACTAGGAAAGTCGACTCATCAAGGTTGGAATTATAAGAATCCTTGCACTCGATGTCCTCTAACACTTCATCAAAAAGAGGGTTTACATCACTAGAGTTGAAATTGACATCAAATTCGAAAAGTGGGTTAAAGAAGGTCACGAGATCATCACGTGGAACGTTGATGGAAGAGAAATCATCACACGAAGGTAAAACGTTCTTACTATCACTCCTGGATGTATCCTCAGATTCTTTTGGGATTGGGACAATTTCCTCAGCACTAAAAGTACTAAGGTGCTCGTCCCCCATTATGAGAGAAATCCTTGGGCCCTCAATAGACGGTGAAGGTGATGTGATATGCAAAAATCAAAAGATCGAGGGGTGGGGGGGGGCGGGGTGGGGTGTGGTGTGAGTTATCTTAATGAAAAACAGCGAGCGTCGTCTTGCAAATAACTTTATAATCTTCAAACAAGGTGTAATACATTTGCGGTTTAGGGTTGTCGGGCTCTGGCGAGATTCTTTACTTCCTGCTTTTCTTTTTCATCGTTGACATCTTCTGGTGGAGGCGAGCAAACTAGAGCAGGTTCGTCGATAAACCTTTTAAAACTATCCTTGCATGAGTTATTAACCATTTTAATTGACTCGTTTATATGCTTTTGAGGATGTTTTGACGTACCATCAACATGAAAAGTTATTTGTTAATTTCCGTCCCTCAAAACAAGCTCTCCTTCGTATACATCAATTAAATCTCGACTGGTTCTCAAAAAGGATCTCCCAAGTATGAGAGGAACTCGTGATTGGCATTCAAAATCAACAACAACAAAGTCGGTTAGGAAAATGGAAATATCCCCAACTTTGATAAAAATAACTTCGGCAAGTCCTTAGGACGATTATCGATCGTCCCGCTAACTCTAAAGTCATCCGAGTTGGTGTAAGTTCAGGTAAAGAAAGCTTTTTCCAAATAGAAAGTGCAAATATTATGCCGCGCCAAGAATCGCCAAGGCTGACAATACATCCATTCTGGGAATTACATGGAATCAGAAACTTGTCCAGGTCATTCTCCAAACTTTTCGGAAGCTTTTTGAGACATCTCGCGAGGAATTCTCGTTCAACGGTATCTTAGCTAACTCAAGCAAATTTTCCTTATTCATGAGCAAACTCTTAATCGTAGGAGCAAATCTTGGCATCAAAAGTAAAGCATCCGCGAAACTAAAGTCGAAGCGCAAATCTTGAAAGATTTGGAAGATCTTCTCCATTTGATTTGAAGCTTTGGCACGGGACTTTTGATCATCACGTAGTGAAGGATATAGAATATTTGGCTTAGGTAAACTCTTTGGAATATTGGATTCCGGAATGGGAGTGGTTTTAGGCAAACTCTTTGGAACATCGGGTTCCGGAATAAAAATGGGGATAACCGAAGGTGGGATTTGAGCGGTACTTCCTTGGAAATTTGTTTGCTCTTTATCTGTTGTCTCCATTTTTAATTTTAAACAAAACTACTTCATTGTTTTGCACCGAAGCAAAACCTGGTGGTGCCATTTGATTACTAACACGGTTCGGAGGGTTAACTTGATTGTAAGTACCCGTGGTCGCACAAACACTAGCCTGATTGTTATCGGTAGCCGGACAATTATACCAAGAATGGGCACCACCACAAGTAACGCAAGTTTCCTCAACCGCTTTAACCGGAGCGGGAGTGACAACTTTTTTAGAAACAATCTCGACTAAGGTCGAAAGTTGATCCGCAAGCTTATCAATTCTCTCATCCGTTTTACTAGAAGTAGCATTCATCCTAGAAGCATTTGATCTATTTCGTGAATAACGAACTTTTGATTTATTCTCAATTATGTTTAAAGCCTCTCTAGTCGTCTTACTCAAAAGATTTCCACCCGCCGCGGCATTTAAGGAGTCTTGTTCATTCTCGTTTAAACCGTTATAAAAGGTATCAACTTGAGTTAACTCCGTAAATCCGTGATGGGGACAAGCTCTAAGCAACTCCTTAAATCGTTCCCACGCTTCACTAAAAGTCTCCTCAAATTTTTGTGTAAATCGAGAAATTTCATTCTTTAAGTGAGTGGTTTTCGAAGGAGGGAAAAATTGATTCACAAATTTGGTAACGAGATCCTCCCAAGTCAAGATTGAATTTGGTGGTTCTTTCTCGTACCAAGTTTTAGCGGCTCCCTCGAGCGAATATGGAAACATCATAAGCTTAATCACATCGTTAGGCACATTCCTAAATCGTAAAGTCGAGGTAATCCTTTTGAAACTATTAATATGAGCATGAGGATTTTCACTCTCACGACCGTAAAATGGATTCGCTTGAACTAGTTGTAACAAATTCGTTTTAATCTCAAAATGATCGGCATTAATTTCTGGTAAAACAATAGCTTCTCCGTACCCTTCCGTGGGTGCTCGGAGTAGCTCTTCCATTGTACGTTCCGCCATTGGTGCAACGATAGTACGAAGCTCGGGTTCGACTATGTTTGGAGCACGTCCTTTATTTCAACGTCTTGGAATGGTGACGTTTGAATTATTTGGAAAATAGGAATTTTTAGTGCGCATGCACTAAACAAGCAAATGAAATAAGAAAAGGAATGAGAAAAGGAAATATTTTTGTTTACCGAATAATCAACAAACTTAGGGTAACTCTCTTAAGTAAAATAAATTTTACAAAAGAGGTGCGCCTTTTTCGTTAGTGACACAAACGGTAAAAAATTTTAATCTTTGGTTCGGGAACTTATTGATGGATAATACCTCAATTGAAGGTATTATTTGTTGGTGTTCTTTTACCAACTTCGTTTTTTTTATATTCACAAATTAACGAGAAGAATCAGAAAATTCAGAAGAGCAAATATTTTTGTCTTTTTGTTTTTAAACTTTTACTTATACTAAAAAGAAAAGAAATATTTTTTTACTTTTGATTATTTTTTTTATATTTTTGATTTTCTTAAAAGCGTAACTTTCGTAGACGAAAGGTTCTCCAAATCACGATCAACAAACTTCAAACGAAAGAATCTTAATCACAGATCCCCGGCAACGACGCTAAAAATTGATTGTAGAATTTATATTACACGTATAATGATATAAGTATAGAAAATTACCAAGCTACCCTTGAGGACAAAGGTAGTTAGAAAAATTCTCACAATTATATATAATAATAAGCATATTTACCGGTAAGTGATTACCAGGTCGTATTCCTCGAAGATTTATGAAATTGAGACCACGTTTGTTATTTGGACAATGATTTGAATTGGTTCAGAGATGATTTGTTTTCTAAAATCCTAAAAGTGAGCAAATTAAGGGACAATTAAACCTAACTTTAATAACGGGAAATTAAACCTTAACTAAAAACGCAAAACGGGAACCTTTTATTTCTTGTATGTTGTGAGTTCGCGAATCTTTGCCACTCCGCATAGTGTAACTGCTCCGTAGACGTAAGGATCCGTACTCAATGTTACGACTCGATAAACTCAACTAATACTACCAATACAAATCTCTCAATCTATAATCATACTGCCCTAGTAATTCATACACTCAAAATGTACCCACCCACACCTGGCAAGGCTCAACAAGACTCACAAAGTATCTCTGAGAGACTAGTCAGAATTGTATGTATAAAGAACACCACTCATATTAAAGAGTACTCTAAAGAATGAGAATAGAGTAGAAATGCAAATTCCAAAGACTACCCGTGAGGACTGAATGGTGATATGTTGAGAAAACTCTATCACCATATCACCGATTAACGATTAAATCCATATGTATCAAGCCCTTTTATTACTACAGCCGTACCGCGACGTAACGGGTCGCTCATCGCTCACCTAGACATGATTCCTCTGAAAGCTGAGACACCCCGCCGTTCGTGCGCTCGTCCCCCTCGAGGACACATTTGATTCCCCTTGCTATTGGTTCAGAAGATGATTCTACCTCTTGGCAAAATATAAAAAGTGAGCAAATTTAAAGGACAATTAAAAACTACTGTAGTAACGGGAAATGAACTTTTAACTAAGAAACGCAAAACGGCGACACCCTAAATGGTGAATTAAAAAACCCTAAAATTTCCAAAATTAACCTCAAATGAACTTTTTCTCTTTTAAATGGATCTAATTGAACTAAAAAGCAAGTTTAAAGAAAACTAGAACAAAAACGGAGTTTAAATAAGCTTAAAAGCACGAAAGATGTGAATGAGAACGAATCTCGTTCTTTAAAAAATGAAATTTTGCAAATTAAACCCTACGAAAACAAAACTATTTTTCCTAGGAACTATATGAATAAAGAAAATTTTCTAAAAAAGAATTATATTTTTTTGATTATTTTTCTATTTTTTATGATTTTTTAATGTTTTTAATAAAAATAATTGTTAAAAAACTAAACTAAAATATAAAAATTCTGAAAAAAAAATATAGAAAAGAACGCTTTGAACTAAGAGGGACTAGGAAATAAGCTCGTGGACAGAGCTTAACGAATAAGCTGCGAAATAAGCTTAAACAACTTATTAACTAAAAGAGCTCAGAATGCATATAAAAGATTAATGATGAACCCTACGGAAACAAAATTAATTTTCCTAGAAACTATATGATAAAACAAAATTTTCTAAAAAAGAATTATATTTTTTTGATAATTTTTCTATTTTTTATGAATTTTTAAAGTTTTTAATAAAAATAAATGTTTAAAAATACTAAACTAGTTATAAAATTCTGAAAAACTTATAGAAAATAGCTTGAACTAAAAGGGACCTAGGAAAAATAAGCTTGGTTACACAGCTTATCGAATAAGCTGTGTAATAAGCTAAAACAGCTTATTGAACTAAAAAGCTAAAAACGTATACAAATAATAAATGTTGTGAATCTATAACGAAAAAGACCCCAGGGCACGTTGGTAGTGAGTGTGTGTTGTGAGGCGTTTATAAAAGGTGAGGGTGTTGAGGTCGGGGGTTCGAGCCTTGCTCACCCCCGATTTCCATCTTCCCTTTTTTTTAGAAAAACTTTAAAAAACAAAGTTGTAGACAAGCTAAAAATAAGCACTTTTACTAAAAGAAATTATTTTTGAAAAGCCCTAGATAAGCTAGAAAACTGGCTTAAAAGACAGAAAAACTCTTAAAGCTATTTTTTTACTTTTTGGCTTTTTGTCTAAGATTGACAACTTAAAAAGCTAACAATAAGCTAAAAGCTAGGAAAGCAAACTATAAGCAAACTATATTAAACATAATGAGCTAGTTTAAACGAGAAAATAAGTAAAAGGAAAGGAAATAAGCAGATTAAGCACTAAAAAAAACTGTAAACCAAACAGACCCTACACCCTACAGAGATCTTTAAGCTTATTTTTTAATAAGCTCTTGGATCCTTATGCACTATTAAGCTACACTAGATTAAACTACAACTAAAAAGCTCTCTAAAACATCTTTCAGAAACTATTTTGAAATTCAATTGCTTATTGAAAAAGCTTTGAAAACAGACCTAATGCTTAGCATATGACAGTTTTGCTTTTGAAAATGAAAAAACAAAAGCTAATTTTAAAAGCTCAAAACAGATTATCAAATAAGCTACACTTTGAAAACTATCTTAAATCATATGAACTATGACCCTAAATCTTTTTGAATGCTAAAAAATTTAATTCTAAAAACTACTTTTACTCTATGAAAATTAAACTTGAAAAAGGACTTATTGGCTTAAAAATATTGCTGATGTAGTTTGCACTTACAGGTACCAAATCAAACTAGACAAAATGTAGGGCAAAGACTCAGATTCCTATACTTTTGAGACAACAAATAAAGAACAAAGGAGGCTTTAGACAATCACTAGAATCTACTCAATCTTATAATCCAAGTGACACTTGACAGATTAAAACTCATGTTAAATCTACTAATGAAAACTTGTTTGAAACTAATCTAGCTTAAAAAACTTGTTCTAACAAACTTATTTAAGAGATTAAAATCAAAAGCCAAAGACCAAATGGTCACTAGCAGTACTAACTTGAGGTTAGTACTGCTGTGCCAAACACCCCTTTAATTTTGCTAAATTCCATTTAAGCTTTTAAAAGAGAGAATTATTGGATTAATTTTAAATACCATATATTAAACAGCTTATAACAACCTTAATAAACATTTATCATTAATCAAATAAGCTAGCAAATAAGCAGATTAAGCAATTCTAAACTAGGAAATTAAAGACAGTAAAGGAACTTGAAAACTTACAAAGGCCTTAGCTAAACAAAGGCTTAATATGCTCAAGTGAGCTGTCTACAAGCTCTAGCTTATCACAAGGATAAGCTAGTTAAGACCTATGAGCTCATACATTGCTAGCTCATCATCCAAATAGCTTAATCCCATTTAGCAAAGGTATTAATCTGATTTTAAAAGTTTTAGTGTATTAAATGACTACTTTGAGCTCAATATGAGCTTATAGACTCAGAGAGCTTATGATGAGCTTATTAGAGCTTATGTAACAGTAACTAAAAGCATTTGAGTTATATAAAAGCTTTAAAGTAAAAACAGATTGTGATAACTGAAATTTTAATTTTATTAATACTCAAAACAGATTACAAGACTTGAAAATTGAAATTACAAGAGCTTTAAAAAAGGAAATTACATTTTAAACGAAAAATTACATAAGCTACTTAACTAAAAAAATACAGGGAAAAAGAGATAATGTGTATGTGAGTGAGGAGCTCTATTTATATCCTTAAAGAGATGCTTTTAGGTCTCAAATTCTGTTAAACGCTTCCCTTAATCCTGGCCCTTCCTCCATCTCTAATCATTGGATCTCAACTCTTGTCCGTTAGATTAATTGAGGTGAGCACACGGATTGCCAATGTGGCATTCCATGTGTCAAACCTTGTGTGCTTCTTTTGCACTTGTTTTAGTGCAAAAAGTTGAATCTTGGTGTGTTTCTTGTCAGACCCGCGTGTCATTCTTCTTGGGTTTCAACCAATGAGAGCCTTGGATGACGTATAACTCTGCCACGTTGGACCTTAGCACTTGAATTATTTGACCACGTCATTAATTTTCATTTACCCTTTGATTAGAGGTGAGGTAATTGCTGGAGACGACGATGAACAGTAACAACAACATTTCTCGCGTTTATAAAAGGGTGCGTTTGATTTCTTTTGACCCGGGTAAAAAATTTGTTTGACTTTGGGCTTATACGAAAAGATTGGGCATGGGATATTGGATTTGGGCTTGGGCAAGTTAACAGGTTATAAGGATTTGGTTTTATAAGGAATTTAACGACCGTTATCTTTTATTAATAAAAAGATAACGGTGTTAAGGTTTTAGGGGCTTTTTATGAAATATGTTTAACAATGAGGGCCGTTTTGGGAATTTTTGAGTTTAGTCATTTAGTGAGTTGACTTTGGTTGACTAGAGATGACCAAAGTTTTCCAAGAGTTGACTTTTGACCATTGATAGCAAACTTCCGGCTCTTGTAAACTCTATCCGATCCTGTGTCCGTGTTTGTCCGATTTTGACCGTTTTCTTGCGATTTTTGCTATATCCGTATCTACATAATCACAAAGACAAAACAAGCAATATACAAACATTTTAAACACAATTTTGTCTTTTATGAGTCCTTTTTGATATAAAACGGATATGTGTTTTCACATATATCAATATCCAAGAAAACTTTGGTATCCAAATGAACCTAAATCCACAAGTAATACTCAAATGATGACGTATTTTGACGTTTTAATATGTTTTCTAAGAAAATGGGGCAAAATAATACGATAATAGCATAGACGCATAGTTCATCCTTTTTCATGCAACGCCAGAAAAAAATACATCAACAATTAAATGTAAATTGCCTTATGTTAGAGATTTTGACAAGTTACGCAGGTCATCCATTAAAAAATCAAAATATGCAAGTTTAATAGTAACTAAAGTGAACAAAAAAAGTTTAATTACCAAAATAGAAAATTACTAAAAGTATGTTGTTGTTGTTTTAAGACATTGCCCTTAATATTATTGTAAAGATTTTATTTTATTTTTTTATTCTTTTCTAGAATGGCAATTTTTTTTTTCTTCATAACAACTCTCACAAATATAATTGTCACACATGCTTATTAGCAAGACTTGAACTCCACAACCTCTAAGTTGGTGGAGAACTCACATACCCAATGATACCCTTGGTGGCCAACTGAGCTAGTTGGTTAACATTATTGTAAAGATACTCTACTCGGATTATTTTTGCATTATTAAGCTTTTGTGATGTTCTTGCACATTCATAGAAGATCGAATATATAAGCATGGATCGTTCCAATCAAGAAAAAAATTCATGCATAGCCTAAGCTCACAATCGGTTCACTCAAGAATTCAGGTGTTAAGTACTCGGTTTTAAACTAAGGTGGTGTTTGTTTCATTAAGATGTTTTGGGTCTGAATCTGACTACCACATCTTAGTGGTAAGAGGTGGTCATAATGTCTGAATCTGAATGAAAAAATGTTGTTTGTTTTTTCAAAATTGTCTTAATAGTCTATTTTTTAGAGTATATATCAAACAATAATAATACGATGAATAAAACCGAAAAACCAAAAACCCAAACCGAATCGAACTAATAAACGAACCGAATTTGTCAAAACCGAACCGAACCAAAAATTTTATAAAAAATAAATATATATTATCATTTATATAATTGTATATATTTATATATATATATATATATATATATATAAGGACCATTAAAATTTTATCCTAATATAAAACACATTTTTTGTGTTTAAAAATAATTTTTTTCACTAAATATCTATGTAATTATTACAGTAATTTTTTAAATAAATTGTGTAATTTAAGTTATTCGGGTCAACCCGAAAAAACCATTGGATGAGATGAAGATGGAGGGTGGGGATGAGTCCCCCGTTATACAAGAAAACTTTGATATCCAAATGAACCTAAATCCACAAGTAATACTCAAATGATGACGTATTTTGACGTTTTAATATGTTTTCTAAGAAAATGGGGCAAAATAAATCGATAATAGCATAGACGACGCATAGTTCATCCTTTTTCATGCAACGCCAGAAAGAAATACATCAACAATTAAATGTAAATTGCCTTATGTTAGAGATTTTGACAAGTTACGCAGGTCATCCATTAAAAAATCAAAATATGCAAGTTTAATACTCCATTCGTCTCAAAATTATTGTCTTCCGACAAAAAACACACAGTTTAAGAAAAATGCATTTAATACTGCTTTTTCTCTCTTACTTTTTGACAGAATAACAGTTTTACTCTTAACTTATTAATTAAAGTCTTTTTTAAAATTTGTAATAATAATTTCAAACAAGGGTAATATAGTAAACTTAATCAAACATTCCTATCTATTTTTAGTAGTGAACAAATAAATTGGGACATCTCAAAAAAAACATGAACAATAAAAATGGGACAGAGAGAGTAGTATCTAATGTGAACAAAAAAAAAGTTTAATTACCAAAATAGAAAATTACTAAAAGTATGTTGTTTTAAGACATTGCCCTTAATATTATTGTAAAGATTTTATTTTATTTTTTTATTCTTTTCTAGAATGGCAATTTTTTTTTTCTTCATAACAACTCTCACAATATATTTCACACATGCTTTTAGCGAAGCTTGAACCCACAACCTCTAAGTTGGTGGAGAACTCACATACCCAATGATACCTTTGGTGGCAAACTGAGCTAGTTGGTTAACATTATTGTAAAGATACTCTACTCGGATTATTTTTGCATTATTAAGCTTTTGTGATGTTCTTGCACATTCATAGAAGATCGAATATATAAGCATGGATCGTTCCAATCAAGAAAAAAATTCATGCATAGCCTAAGCTCACAATCGGTTCACTCAAGAATTCAGGTGTTAAGTACTCAGTTTTAAACTAATACTCCTAAATCTGAAAGGAAAACTTCAGCACAAGTAATTTAGGTGATATTAGCATATATAACTAAAAAATTAAATGGTCAGAACCGATTTTGTTTTTTTTTGTTAAGAAGCCATTGGTTTTTATTTTCTAAGCATCAGCAGCAGAGACACGTTTATTCAACACCAATATAGGCACTAGTCGTTAAAATGAATCATTTACACCAAATTTAATTAGCATACTATAAACTGTGAAGCGTCACTTGTGATCAAGGAATACATCTCTTACTTAAATTTGATTTACAACATAAACCGACTTCAAATCTCAAACGCTTGCAAATAACTGTCCACATCCTGTGATAGGAATCGTAAACTACATCGACTGATTTAAAGACTTGGGAACATTAACTTTTAAGCAACTACTCTATCAAGCCAGCTTGCAAACCCCTGATCTCCATAACATTGCTGGTTACCGCATCCCATTGACCATCTGAAACACAGGCATACCCTCACGGGTTTTAAAATGCCCATGTGTGTTCCCCAATTGATATAGCCGCGAACCACACGCAAACTTGATCCAAAGAATATCCTGCTGTAGTGTAGATATATGCCTCCCACAAAAGTCTCAAGTGGGGGAACCTTCAGACCAATATCTTACATAATACCAGCCTCATCATAAAATGATGCAAAACCAAAAGATCCCTCAAAGTCTAAACATGCAGGAACAGAAATATAGTAACACCGGTGATTATAACTAAACATAAACAACAAACCTTTATGGATAAAGATCCAGAAAATGAAACACCAATAGCTACTCAATTGTACAAAAAAGACCAAGAACTACTCAACTGTGCAAAGAAATTTTAGAAATAAACATAATGACCCCAATGCAAAGTCGATTAAGTCATATTTAAGGTGTTGATGTCTGTTAGGGAATACGCAAGTACAATAACTACTCAATGGCATGTGTACAATAGAAGTAGAAGAGCAGATAAACACCATGGCATAGGTTTTAAAGTTCAACCAAGTTGGGCATAAATAAAGTCGAAAATTTTAGGTGTGTTTCCTAACTATGTGACGCATCCACGAATGAAAATTTTGAGCAGTAAAAACAACATCATACATGGAATGCTAATTTTACTTTTGAAATGTCTAACAGCAACGTTAATCATCTAGTAACATCTTGCACCATACAATGACTAAGGATTGATCGTTGCAATAGAATGTTAAACACCCACACAATTAAGTGGCAATAGATAAACAAAGCAAAATTATACGCAGTTAAGCACCCTAATACAAGTGTTCCATGTTAAACACCCATACAAAATCATCTAGTAACATCTTGCACCGTACAATGACTAAGGATTGATCGTTGCAATATACGCAGTTTATGGCCCTATAGAGAGGGAAAAACAAGTTTTTACTTGGTAGCATCACAGCCAACTCAATTGTCGATTTAAATCGATGAAGAAAACTTATCCTAAGTAACCTTAGACATGGATCATAGCATGCACTGAACCTTTCTAAAAAGAAAGATTTGTATTTATATAAGTAGACATTTTATTTTTTCCAATATTTGGCTTTATAGACCTCAGCTTTTATCAGCTAGTAAAAAAAAAGATATTAGACAGCCAAAATAGGTGTGTCAAATAAGATAATGAAACATCCTTATCTTGCACATGCACCACATCTAGACACACAAAGCACGCTGGAAAATAACAGACTCTGCATACGAACATACTTACGTTTAAACCTATTAATCAAGCAACATTCGAAAAATATATTCAACACATATCCCATTGCTTGTGTCTGCCGGTTTGTAGTTGGTATGTACAAGAAAAATATAAGACAGAGACAATCCAAATGCCCGAAGATCTATTTTCTTTTTGATAATAAGCATAGTGTTCTCTCAGACAATACTTTCATCTTTTGTATCTATTGTCATGACTAGAGAAGCATAATAAACCTGAGACTCTAATTTAGAATTGTTGTAACTTTCACATATAAAATTATACAAAGAACTCAGCAAGTGAACTGAAATGTGGGAATGAAGGCACCCAGATGCAAGAAAAATTACAGAAAGAAAAAAGAACAAAATCACCAACTGGACTAGAAGGTTGCAAATATGTTTAGATAGAAGAGCGCATTGTATAGTTGTATCTAACAATTTAGAGGTAGCTTGCAAGAAGATCATACATAAGTAGAAACAAACAGAAAACTGCAATATCTCACAAGATTAAAAGTTATAGGTTACCAGTTACACTCTCCAGATGTACAAGAAGCAGTTACCATATAAAAAAAGAAGAATTATTATTCCCTTTGCATGATGTTCAAAAATCAGGATTATAAAATTTTAGTGTGCGAATGTAATGCATAATGTTAAATAAACTACGGAGTAGCCAGTATTTCTCCTCCAAAAACCTTCAACGCTCCAACCAAGCACCGGTTGCAAACAATACTCTCAAAGTCTCAATTATTACAATTAGTCATGTTGTAAACTTGTAATGTAATAAAATAAGTTGTATCAACAATCAGGTGACGATGTCAACATAAAATCTAGCAACATCTGAGATACAAACCACAGATTCTGCAGTTGACGAAACATTGAAACTCCCAAGTCAAAGATGCACATATATTGCAGCTAAAACCACACATATGAAAACCATATTGCAGAAATTCTAACAAATGTTTTACAAACTCCGGTAGGAAGGATATAACAGCTTGCAAGTACTTAACAAACATCTAAAGCATATTGACTACCAGTAAAAAGCAAGAAACTAAGATCCATCACAAAACCACAACTCAGATAGACACATAGAGTGAAGCGGCAACAAAGTACAGGCAGCAATCCATTTATGTCAATCCATGAATCACGAAATCAGCACAACCATTTAAAGCATTTGCGTCCAAGAAGCTCTCATAGACCTGAACCAAATGCCCACATTCAACTCAATTTATCATAAAACAATCAAGAAATTCAAAGCAACATGAGAAAATAATGGCCATTAAAACAAGAGAGCATTCCCGGTATATTCAAGAAGATTTCTAGAACACCGGTAAACAAGTTATAACATATTTAACCTGAAAGGCAGCCAATATTATTAACTAACCAATGACCTAATAATATGCTCAAAGTACAAATGCAATCTATATGTACCCTTCACAAAATTTAGTTGTCATATATGCTTTATCAATCAACCTGAGGAGACTGAGATGGCTTAATTAACCCAACTTCAACAACGACAAACAGCTACCCACACAATGATAATATGAATGTATAAATTGTAGGAGACTATGAGGTGTTAATATATACAAAAACACTGCGAACTGAAAACTTGGATTCAAATAAGTAATACGGTAATACCTTACTTATTTATCTAACGAATAGAATATTTAGGGTGTTTTAAAAAGAGATTAACTTCCATTCAATATATGAAAGTAGTTATATTCAAGATCTGGATCAGCTGAACCACAAAGTAGTTATATTCAAGATCTGGATCAGCTGAACCACCAGACCAACACCGCAAACCTTGCTCAAAGTTTACAAACGCTGATAGGTTCAATGGTACAAAAACATGGTTTCTGGTGTACTTTCCCATTTGGTAATAAAAAGATAATTTCTGTAACCTACGTAGATAGACATGTTGTCAACCTCAAACCCTCAAAATCGTCGTAAATACATCCGTTATGTATAATATTAGAAAAATACACTAAAGGAAAAAAAAAACCTCCTAGTAATTTGTTGTAGATATTAAATCCCCTAAGGAAAGCACAAGGATCTTTGCAAGGCAAAAGTCAACAAGAAAGATTTTTTTTTAATGCAAAAATCATTTTGCCAAATAAAGACTGTAAAAGATACAAGTTATGAATGATGGAAGTCTGGAACTTCTGCATGTTCTGAGAAAAAAAAAGACCCTCAACAGAACGATAAAATTGCTCATGCAAGATCAGAGTGATCGACACAACTAGCATCATAGCTCTTTTAAAGCAAACACACGATTCTATAAAACAGGTAACTACAAAGAAAGCGAACACGTTAGATCATTTTTAAATATAAAATTTCAATCTTTATATATAAGTAATGAAATATTATACCAGGCCCTATTCAGTCACGCTTAAGTTCATATGCAGAAAAAGAAGCGAAGACTTTAGAAACACTGTTATGCTCCCAAGAAATATCCAACTCCTAAAAAAGGCATTAGAACCGACAAACAGAACAAATAGTCCAGCAATTTACTACACAAACTAGTACAAAATTTGCCATAGATTAGTTAGAAAGGACTAAGGAGCAAAGCTGACAACAAACTTCTCAAACATCTATCCTTCCAAAAACAAGAAAGCCAGCTTGACACATAAAACGGCTGAAAATAGAAGGAAAAAAAGCTACATCGAATCTAACTTTCAGTTAAAAAAAATTAAGTAGGTGACAACTTGAAAGACAGAAACTTGTATGGTTGTATCATATGCAATGCAAAGATAAGTAAGTTAAATCCTAGCCGGTGGCTAATATAAAAGAGTAAATGAGTTCTATTTTCCAACGCAGCTTTAAGTAAGTTGCAAATCAAGAAAAGTACTTGTAAGTTGTAACATCCATTATGTGACACCAATGTGACAATACTAAACATCTTTAGGATGTGCA
>BQNB010077955.1:0-19499 GCA_026074375.1 Tanacetum coccineum
GGGGATTTTACTTCATTTTCAAGTTTGGTATGTCAGGTTTACTTCACCAAGTGATCACAACAATAGCCGACAGAATACGAGGTTGGTAAGTTAGCCAGAGAGTTTAAAGGTTGAGATGTAATTAGCAATTCTCACGGGATATTATTGTGCTATTCCAAGACAATGGTACTTCACAGTCTAAGCAAAATTCACAAAGTCCGTCAACGACATTCGTATACAAGACCTTGATTATACCAAGTTTTCTTGATTCTTGCTTCATCTCCTACTATGGTTTCTAAAGTCAAGAGGGTAATGGTTCGTTTAGATTTCAAGATTTATGCTTATGACAATAACTTCTCGAGTATATGGGCGTACACGACAATGATGCTTCAGAGAGTTCGCAACCATCATGGGGAAAAATGTGTACATTCGGGACTTAGTTGAATTTGATGTTACCATGTCAACTTCCAGGGAGAAGTAGTGTATACTACTTTACTTAGTATAGTTTATGAAGTATTATGCATATGTGAGAAGAATTGTTGCTGATTTTTCACATATACCCCCGAACGAATATTCACCAAGACCCAATGACAAGTAGCATGAGTATTTGGTGTGGTTGTTCTTCTACAAAATTCTGCTGTGCACGTCAATGACATATAGAAGATGGTTGAAACTACATCAAGGTTTCAGAATCTGCTCAAGATAGAGATGTTAGTTTGGGGGGAAGCTGATTCAGAAACTTCGCCAAAAAGAAGTCTAAGAAGAAAGATTTTCAAAGACATGATGCATGAATTGGGGGGAAGTTAATCCAACTCATGCATACTACAATGGTTCCTGTATAATTAAAGACACTGAAGATCCAAGCTGGAGTACAAGTTTTAAGACCAGGAGAACCCAGAAGACATCTTCAGCTTTAGAAGCGCTTTAGAAGACTTTATTTGTGTTGTATTTATACTTGATAGGAACATTGTATGTAATTCTGTATGTCCACGTATTAGGGGAATATTGTTAACCTTAAAATATGTTGACTTATACGGGATTACACTAGTTATGATTAGGCAAGACCCACAGGGACTAGAATTATTAAGTTAGTATAGTTTCCCTTGTCTTGACCTATATATACCCCCTCCATACTTCCATGGAGGGGTGAGGATTCATTTGTAACATTTCACCAAGGTGTGTGTGTGTTCTCTCTCTCTCTCTAAAATACACACGCATCTTTTCTTTTTCTCTCTATTAATCTAATAATGGCTAAGTTCTTGTTTAATCATCCTCGACCTTTGAATCGTCCTTTGTTAGTGATACCTTCATTTGAACCATTTGTGGGTTCATTGTCAACCTTGGTTGTGCTAGATGTGAAAATCTTTCCAGTAGGAACCCACTTAAGACCAATTGTCTTGAAAATTTTATCCATCGGTTTCCACCTAAGACAAAATCTAGGAGTCATTGTTTTCTCATGCACAACGGAAGTCTTTTTGATTGAAAACCTATGTCCTTTTGAGATCTGTCTTTCTGGTTTCTTTGCAACACTTATTTGCTCTATGGGTTTGTATGTTTTTGTTGTCTTATTGGATGGTACCTTAGCACGTGAGTTGACCTCATTTAGGAATTTTGTTACACAAGAATCATGATTTGCATTAAAGATACATTTCTGACATGTCGAGCAGACAAAATGTTTTGAGTCAGAAAAATTTCTAGAATTCCTAGAGTGTTCTGATATGGTTATTTATCCTAGGTTTTGGTTTGCTATCATTAGTTATGCTTTGTGATTTAGCAGGAGGCATCACATTAGGTCTTAAATTCCTATCGCTTTCTTGTGTCTTTTTCTTAGCTTCCTCTAGGTAGTGATTATGAACCATGTCATTTGAGCTATACCTGGATGAGCCAGGTGCAATCATGTGATGAGGTTTTGCACAAGCAGATTCTTTCCCCTTATGCAAATAATGTGTAGTGACTGGTTTTGACAAATCGTTATTCACATCAACTTGGGAGGCAAACCGTGGTTTTGAAATTCTAGGTCGTTCAGACTCAAACGTAGTCGGTTGTCTAACAACTGATTGGTTTCTATGTAGTTGTAAAACCAGTTTCCCTAAGATTGTGGGTTCTATGTTCCTAGCTCTCGTTGTTTTGATAGAATCATACAGTTCTTTGTAATGCTTTTTCAAAATCTCATTCTCCTTAAGTAATTTAGCCAATTTATGTTCCAATTCGATGTTTATTGTTTCAATTACATCTATGTCATGTGTAATCTTGGCTTCATTACTTTTTACTTTCGAAAATTAACCATGTTGCCCTTCTTTTAAAGCTTTATTTTGATATTTAAGTTCAAGATTAACACAATGTGCTTCCATTCTTAAAAAATCTTTTTGAAATTAGGCAATGGTCTTTTTGAGACAAATATTTTCAGACTTTTAAGATTGATTTGAAAGTTTAGTTGTTTGGTTATCAGTTAATTTAGCAGGCAAATGACATGTGTCATGACATTGTTCAGCATTCTGGTCAACCTCTCCTTCATTATTGAATTCAAGTTGCTCAGTATGTTGATGTCCTGTAGCAAAGACATTGATTTCAGCAGTCGGTTGTACCTCATCCATTGGCTCTTCATCATATATGGGTATGATATCTGCATCATCAGCGTGTACATCATTCCCTGATTGCTGCTTATATCCTGCTCTTTTGATTCTGTCTCACTACTTTATGTGTCAACCAAACTAGCATCCAATGCTTTACTCGTATCAACCTTTTCATTTGTTTTCTGTATTTGTCTTTCATTCACCCAGCTGTCAGACTCTCTTTTATGTTGTGATCTTTCATCAATTAACTTCTTAACAGATTCCATATGTTGGATGAGTGTATCACGGAATTTTGGAATCTCGAGTTAAGTGTATTGTAGAGAGTAGTTGTGTTTCATTACAACATATTCATCATCTAAATAAATTCGTGACTTGATGAACAACTGAAACTGTGTCTCCAGTACTTTAAAAGTAGCCATGGATCCAATCTCTTGAAATTCTTCGTTGTCAAGTTGCTTTTCTAGTTGATCCATGTTAAGGAACATTGTGCATGTGAAAGTCTCAAGATCTTGATCAAAGAGTGTCACAAATGCGCGTTTGAATCCATACTCGGTGCGAGTTCCTTTTAAGTCGTTGTTTGAAAGAAGCTTGAGGTGTGAATGAAGTAGTTGAAAAGATATCATGCAATGTTCTTGAGCTTTGTCTTCTAAAATAGCATCTAATGCTTTGACTTCTTGAATTGTGCACTCTTGTATAACAACCCACAACTTTCATCAATGTAATTATCTATCTATTAAATTAGATGCAATTTCCATCAATATAATATCTACTTATTAAATTAAGTACAATCATTTTCACGGGAATATTTTTTCTTTATTCCACCTATTATGCAACGTAACTTGCATAATCAAAGTAAACGAGCTCACGCAACAACCAATACCAACTATAACTATATTTATATCATGTAAACATCCTAATATGTCAAGTCTATTTTTTAATATCATTTTACCAAGTACATTATCTATTTAACATACCATTTACAATGTTATTTCAAAACAAACATTATACGTTAACGTTTATATCAAAACCCTAATTATATGTAATGTTTACATACAAAATGAATATACAAGCTTTCAAGGCATGTGTACAAGTGTACAATGCATATCATTTGAAATATAATTTCCCTCCAAGTCTATGTACAAGTCCTTAATGCACAAAGTACAAATCAATTAAGCACGAATTTAAACAAGCTCATTTCCCCTCTATTTTTGTTCTAATTTTCATACAACTTCTTTATCTTGGATTACAAGCTCACTTAACAATACAATTACGCTAAACTAACCCTAAATCATGCTAAACTTAATTCTAAAACCCTAATTTCATTTTATACGAAACCGAAACCTAAAAACTAATCCGAAACCCTAATCCTAACACTAAACCTTAATCCTAAACCCTAATCTTAGCACTAAACCTAACCTTAACTTGTCACAAAAACCCTAACCCAAAACCAAAACCAACCTGACACCCCTTAATTCTCTTTTAAACTAATTCTAAACCAAGCAAGCACCTTAGCACCACCATGACCTCACCACCACATCACCACCAAGCAGCCACCCTGCCACCTCCATCACCATTCCACGTCACCCCTTGTTCACCAAGCAAAAACCTTCCTTGTCACCTTCTTTGCTAGCCACGCCCACACCACCACTCCACACCTTTCATAACTAGTTTCTAGCCCTCAATACTCATCATACTAGCTACTCTTAGTCACTACTCTACCACCCTTGGCCACCACACCAAGAAAACTTAGCCACCAAGGGTGTTCGACCCCTATATATAGCCAAACCAAACACACACTTTCATTTCATCATTCCAACTCAAAATAGGTTCTATAAAAGTCAAGGAATATCAAGAAGGAAGTACAAGCTAAGTTGAAGCCAATGAAACAAGAGAAGGAAGGTCTTTGATTCATATTCAAGGTGTTCGACCCATAATAAACTCATTCGACTCATTGTACCCACTTTAATCTATTTCGTGTACAAGTAAGCTTTAAATCTTGTTCTATATGTTCTTACTATATCTTAGAAACTTATTAAGCTATGTCTTAATCTTCTTGTACAATCAAAACTTGTTGAGTCCTTGAAAACCAAACCGTAACCCTAAAAATCCTAAAAGCTCATCTTCGTAAAATCTATATGCTAAACCCATAAGCTGGTATTATAAGCTATCCTAATAAGCTTCCTTAACATTTTTATAAGCTTTAAATCATATAAAACCCTAAACCCATCGGGTTGATTTTTCTAAACCAAACAAACCCGTTTTGGATTTTCTAGTTCACAAGCTCATTTGCTAAGCTATAAGTTCGTAAAACTTATTTATTCTAACTTATTTTAGCTTATTATAATAAGCTATAACCTGCAAATTACTTTCTACATTGAAAAATATCAATATTATGGATTTTGGACTTGATTTGCAAATGTTTCCATACATAGGGGTATATATTGTAACTTTCTGAAAAGAAAAATAAGATGAGAAGAAAATGAAGAAGAGTAGAGAGAGGTTAGAGAGAGAGAAAGTAGAGAGAAGAAAAAGAGTGGTTGTATTCTTGCAAATGTAAAAAAGAAACAAATGAGAACCAAAACCCTCTCCACACTTGGAGAGGGGTATTTTATCCCCTAAACCATGGGTCCTGCCTTCTTGGGATTTGTTGGACCGAATGGTGTTTGACTTGGTGATATACGTCAAACGCGTGTTGTAATAATATATAGTATTTCCCGTTGGATATGAAAATTACTTTAGGAAAAGTAATAGTTTATCCTTCGGGTGTCGTTTCCAGGGCGAGAGATGAATAGAAAAACACGTAAATGTTTTGTTTGATGCTTGATTGCCAAGATATTTTTTATTTTAGTTTTTTAAAACTATTTTTATACTCAAATTAAACTAATATTAATTCTAAGATTTAAAACTACAAAATTAAACTGAAAAAACGATCTAAAAGATATAAATGACAAAAATACTTGCTAAGTGACGTGAAAAGTTCCTTAAGTATGAATTTAGCTTTATTAACGAATTATAATCCTTAAAAAAGATAATTTTCTCACAACGTTGGCTTATTTTGAAAACGATCTCTTAAAAAGATAATAATTACTAGATGTGTAATTTGATTATTCTTCGGATTTTGCCCTATAAACAATCAAATTACAAATCTAAATAATCCGATAAATTATTAATCTCTAAACCTTTTTTAAATCCACACTTAATTCCCAATTCACAAATGTCACTTAACAAGCACTAATAAAACTACACACTACGCATAACTATCAAATAAGAAAAACTAAACATTTTATTCTAAGCTACACTAATAAATTGAAAAAGGATAGAAAATAGAACCGAATTGAAGAGCGGCAAATAAATGATAACCACTCGATTTAATAAGCTAAAGAAAATAATCAAATTCTTTATAGCTTACTAAATCCTTAAGCTCCATGCCCCATGAGATGACCGGTACCAAAAGTCACAACACAAATAAAAACAAACTGTTACTTTGAAATAGTTTATAACTCATTCAATATCAGTTAACAATCAGGTCCAATAAAGCAAGTCCACATACACCAGCAAGTAACCAAACATGCACCAGAATAAAAAAACGTAGCCCAAAAGAATTTTTATAAACCAACCGAACCCTAAACAGTTTACAAATGCTAGCCCAATTAAACCACAAGTCCAAAGATCTAAATAAACAAACGCAGGCCCAAGTCTAAATTAACGCAACCCAAGTATCAGATCGCGGCCCAAGATTAAATCAAACAAAAATCCAAATGAAACCAAACTAGGCCCAGTGAAAATTCTATAAACCAGACGAAGGTGTGGAAAACTAGAAGGGGGGTTGAATAGTTTACCGCTTTTTAAATTTAAGTTTTATGTATTTGTAAAAGACTTAGATTCGACCTTTATGTGGAATTCAATGCTTGCACAATATGAACAATGTAACAATATGAAAATAGATAAAGTAAGACAAGAGATAAGAGTAAGAACAATCAAACCACAACGCGAGGATTTATAGTGGTTCGGTAACGAAGCACCTCTTCGCCCTACTCCACTCCCCGAGCACCAAACTCGAGAGTTTTCTTCACTATGTCAACAAACTCCCTTATGGTGGAGAAAACCGTACACAACGTTGCTTATATCAATTTACGACACTAAGCTAAATGTCGAGTTCTGAACTTAGCTAGAACCCATCTATCACAACACAACTTCACAG
This sequence comes from Tanacetum coccineum, assembly GCA_026074375.1. NCBI lineage: Eukaryota > Viridiplantae > Streptophyta > Magnoliopsida > Asterales > Asteraceae > Tanacetum > Tanacetum coccineum. Next base: position 6,754 of record BQNB010077955.1, read on the forward strand.
ACTGTTCACGACTTCAAACTTCAGTTCAACGACTTCTTCCATAACTTCCACCAACTTCTTCACAACTTCACGACTTCTTTAAAACTTCACGACTTCTTCACAACTTCATGACTTCTTTAAAACTTCACGACTTCTTCACAACTTCACGACTTCACTTCACCACACTACTTATATCACAACTACCTAACACTACTTGGTAAGATCACAACGATCTAACTATACTTACAAAGATCACCAAGATCTAGCTACTACACACAACTACAAGATATACAATTGAAATACAAAATATGTTGATATTGAATGCAACAAGATTGCTATGCACACTAAGGTGTAATACTTCTTCACTTGATGATGGAAGTATTCTTCTCTTGCACTTGAGGAATATAGCTTGGATCACTTGGAAACAAAGCTTTATGATTAAATGATCAAAGGATTTTAGAGAGGATAAGTGGGCTGTTTTGAGCAGAAAGAATGAGTGCAAAAGGTGAGAAAAATGTTGAGGAATAGTCCAGTATTTATAGGACAAGAAGGAGGAGCAGAGTCTATGGCCGGCCCCCTTAAATAGGGTGCCGGCCCCCTTATAATTAAGGGGGCCGCCCATGTATTTAAGGGGGGCCGCCCCTTTCAGACGCTCCTCTTTTTGTCCTATCAGGGGAGGTGTTTACTGGGCCCAGCTTTTCTAGCCGTTTAGGGTTCAAAAATTTGAAATTCAAAATTTATTTTTGAAATAAAACATTTCTTTTAAATGTAGAAAATGTTTTTGTAAGTTTATAAACATGTTTACAACATTTTATAAAAGTTTGAGGTTGAATACAATTTCTTTGATCATAAAATCCATTAAGCATTTATTTATTCATACCTTTAAGTGATGTGATTGTTGAAATGAGAATTTACTACAAATACTTGTTTACGTTTAATTTTACGTTGAACGTTTTTATATTTTGTGATTATCAAAACGTAAAGATGTGAAAAAAAATTATTATTAAGTTTTTTAGGCATATATTATCAACAAATCTTCCCCCTTATTTGATGATTACAAAATTTAAACTCATTAAATGTAAAATTATTTTTAAACAAGTATTTAGTGAGTTTTATGTCATTTCTCCCCCTTTTTGTAGAATCAAAAAGGCATCGTCGAGGATTGCTAGTAAAATCGACGGAATAAATGCTCCCCCTTGATGTGTGCTCCCCCTCGTTCGAGGGCACCAAGGAATCGAGCTATGGTTTCTTGGCTACAAAATAGGTTAGAACAATACAAATATTTCTAACATGTAGCAAGGAAGAAAAATATGACATACAACCAACAATGATCATTCATTAAGATTAAAATAGTGTGTAAAACACACTCATGCATACATAAGAAAATAAAATGCTGACATACATGAAATTTAAACTACAAAAAGTCCTATAACTAGTAGAGCTCTATAGGACTTGCTTGCAAAATAGTAGATGATTAATTATTTAAAAGACTAAACATAGAGTATGTTTAGTTTGGGGAGAGATGGGGGAGGTGGTGGATGAGATTGGTGGGTTGTGAGAGCATATGTTCAATATATGAAAACATATATTGAAGTTCATCTCTAAATCCAAATATGAGAGTACGATTGTGAATGCAACACAAGCATGAATCTCCATGTGCCTCAAGAAGATTCCAAGGAATGGGATGACCAACAATTGGTGGTAAAGGTGATGGAGTATCAAATTGGACATCAAGTGGGGTAATTGGGGAAAGGGTGAGAGTGAGTCCCATTGATTGCATTAATCAGAGTTAGGAAGAGTGTGGAGGAAACTCTTTGAGGGTGGTGATGTTTTGTGGGTTCAAGTAACCATTGGGTGAAAGTGATGTTGATGAGGTTGGTGATTTGGTTATGTAGTCAATTGAGGATGAAGAAGTTTCTTTGGTGAATGGTGTTTTTGGAGAGTGATATTAGGAGCACTATGTGGATGAACTTGGAAGTTTGGGTGATGAGTTTTTGTGTCATCTTAGGTTAAATCCCACAAACAATTGTTTTGAGGTGGAATGATGTATTGATTTTTGGTCTCTTGAGGCTTTGGAAATAGAGGGCTCTAGTGGGATATGGTCCATGTGAGTTTATGGTGGTTTGATGATGAATGAAGAAGATGGTGAATTGGTGATATGCATTTGGAGGGAATTTATTGAAAGAGATTTGTTTGAAAATGGAATGAATTTGAATAAGTTTAGGCTATTCTAAATGTTGTTCAAGCATTCTGGGCAAATATAGCTGATACTAGGTAAAAGAAGGCAAAAAGCATTGAAAATACTGTTTTACCTGTGAAAAGCTAAGGGCGGTCCCCTTAAAATTAAGGGGGCCGACCATTGTGAATTAAGGGGGCCGCCCACTGTTAGTCCCATTTTTCACAGAAAAACTATTTTTCTCAGGATTTTTGTGAGGGTATTTTTGTTTTGGTGGTTTATTTGCAGCAAGCCCTATAGAGTTTTTTAAGCATATTTAATCTTATAACATATAATAAACACATTAAATCATGAAACCAAAATGGCATACCTAGTTGATTTAATAAAACAACTAAAGTTTTAAGGCATCATAGCAAATAAGTAGCTAAAAGATAACCAACATATAAGTCTTTCTGAATATATCGGATGATCACCACACAAGTTGTTAATAACATACACATAATCAAGTTAAAGATTGTCTTAAACTACATTTAGCCATCTAGTTCACTCCACTCCTATGTCTTCATTTCTTCTTCTTGCTAAACACTCCTTTTAGTGCCTTTCCAAATGACTTGAAACCTCCGCGCATCTCCTTATGCATTTCTTGCATTTGGTTTGTCGTTCAAAGAGAGTTTCATCGGTTTGTTCGGAAGCGGAAGGCATTTTTGTAGTTTTGGTAGTTGAGTGGATTAGAAGAGTTAAGATATGTGGTAGGAGATGAAGTACTTGCACGAGAAGTTTCAACATTATCATCATCATCATGTTGAATGAGATTAACGTGCCGTGATATGGAAAGATGAGGATGAGTACGAACGTGCGTTCCTTGCCATGATCACTTTGAGGTCTCCGAGTTTGTTTAAGAGCAAGAGGACGCATAACTCGATCATCAATGTCATAAATGCCATTGTTGAGGTGAGGATATGCTTTCATGATGTGTCGATAAAGACGAGTCAAGAACATACCATATGGAAGATTGGCGGTTGTATTAAGCTGCTAGCACATTTCGAAATTCTTTGACAAAGAAGAACAAGATTGTATTGTTCTTCGGCAACAACACAATACAACATGTGAGCAAGACAAGCGGGGAGATGGTCCTGATGTCCTCCTAGTCCGAACACATTCTCTCGAATGAGCTCTTCCCATTGCTTCATGTCGGGGCTTAGCTCTTTGGTGAGGATTTGATTTGGAGTAAGAGTGACGGTTTAACTTTTAATGGTACGGTCTACCATGACACGTTCCAATTCAAGAAGTCGACGAATATCGTCAGGAGGGGTGGAGTAGGAAGGGTCGGGGTGGAAAATGGTTCCCCTTGGTTTCTTTAAGAATACTCAAGAGATTGCAAGGCCCACTCGTTGTAAAAATTAATGGGTTACGTTGTAAGGAATTTTGAGGATTTGACCGTAATGAGCAAGAGTGAGAGTTTTTATGACTTCATGTTTGAATCATTAAGGGAGATAAAAAAGATAGCCATATTCATTGGTTTAAAAAAACCGTGAACTTGACTATAGAAGTCTAAGAAAAAATACTGAAACAATCGTTTCATTGATTTTAAAGAGACAAACGAAGCGATGTTTGTGAAGAGACGGCTCGATGTTGTTGGATTTGTAGTAGGCTTGATCAACAACACGACCTTCGTGAATGTTGGCGATTTTCATGGAATTTGTATAATTTGGCAATGGAGGGAGATGCCAAGGATTTTTTGGATACTTTTGTGATGTAGATTTTAGTAAGGATATATCGGTGGTAGTGGCTCTTGGCTTATTTTGTCACCTAACAAGCTATCAACAACAATAAAAATGTTACAAAAAAAACTTTTTTTAGATTAAACTTCGACTTCTCAAAATAACTCCTAAGAAGTGATCCATATGTTCATAATTTATTTTTAACTTAATCTTGGATGTCAAGGAATATATATTAGTTATATATTTCAACAACAAGACCATGAACCAAACACTCCCGTATTAATCATGGAATTAGTTTAAGCTTGTCAAAAACTATATGTCAAGTATATATCATGGTGATGAGTATAGGTTTATTATTTTTAACTTGACAAAAGTTAAGTAGTGTTTGTTTTTATTCAAAAATCAACTTCTTAAAAGGTTATGCCAAACGCCCCTTTATTTTATACCAATCACAAAATATATCAACATATATATGAATTATATATCTTGATGACTTATACAAGCTAGTTAAGTGTTTATACAAGTGACAAAATTATGGTGGTGGTCATTTTGACTCTAGTAATTGATCCTAAGAAACGAGCCAAACACCCCTTTATTTTATAATACATTTTCTATTGATTCGAAAAGTATACATTTAGAAATGTACGTTTTGATGGACAAAATAGTGTTGATTTTACCATGTTTTTGGCATGAATCAACAATGTATAAACTTTGTTAAAAAAATATGAAAGTATATTTATGATAATTTCGAAAAAAAAAATTGTGACTCAATTTAGTGTTTTGATTCAATTCAATCATGAATGTAGTGTTTCTATGACTACGGGTATCATTATAGTTATGGAAATCCTAGACAAAAATAAAAAATATGAAAATGATGAAGAACACCCGATTTTGATTGGGAGCAAAATTAGATGAAATCAAATGAAAAGAATGATGAAAAACTTACAATTGATGTTGTTGATTGATTTGTTTGTAATTGCCCCTTGCGAATTTTGTTACATTGGAATGATTTGAAGTTTGATTTGGTGAATATGGTGGGTGTGGTTTTTTCCGGCACAGCAGGTGGAAGAGGGAAGAAGGAAAAAAAATGGTGTTTGGCTATGTATTTTCTAATGAAAAAGGAAAGTTTGTTTTTCCAGTGGCCGGCCCCCTTAAATAAATAAGGGGGCCGCCCAACTTACACGGCCGGTCCCCTTATTTTAAATTGGGTTCGCACCTCTGGAACAAAATCTATCGATTTTGGCCATTTTTGTGAGAATGATAAGTGTCAAAATACGTTGGAATATACTAGTAATATTATTTAATATAATCGAGAAGGAATACTTAACATTTTTAATTAACTTTTCGTTAAAAAAATTGATTACTTCGGATGAGATAATCAAGTAGTTAAGTCGAAGGAAGGATTAACGAGGATTAAGTGACTTTTTCAATTAACTTCTAGTTAATTGAGTGAGATAATTATCTCAGATGAAATAATTAAATGTCACGATTTGGAGAAAATCCAAGACGGTAAATATTGAATGAGTACTAGAGATGATGTCGATAGACGTAGTAGATCGTAGACGTGAGGCAGATGTCGTAGACGATGTTTACACCTGGAATTCGAGACGGTCGTTGAAGTAGAAGGGAGTTTGTTTCATCCATAGTGTGTCTATGATCTTCGCGCGACTAATCCTACTTCTATGTTAATTGTTAACCACTAGCTTGCTCTTCTTCATCTACGTGAGTTTGCTATGTGATCATAGAAGATTTCCATTTTGTAGACGAATGACTATAATCTACACAAAAGAGTAGTTCATAATGAACTAATCTCTTCAAAGCTAGAAAACCAACAAATGGTATTTCTAGAGATTACACTATTTTTAAGAACTAATTATACTACATCATCATAGTAACACATAATCATTTACTTATAATCTATATTCTACGAATATGAAAAGTGAGACGTACCTTAGACTTTAGAATAATCTTCGTTAATGTCTTCACAATGTAAATGATAAGGGTTCATGGGAACTTTGTCATGAATTCTTTAGTCCGTAGACAAATAATGTTTGTAGATAACACACCATTTCAAAGATTGTGATGGCTTAGCCATTTGGTCCCCAACGTTTCATGTATCAGAGATTATTATTTCCGCATATGTTTTGAATTTGGTTTTAGCACATACATGGTGAACAACTTCCACATTGAGTGAAACTAAGTGGATGTGAATGGTTCCTTATTATGTGATTAGGATAGTTTTGTCCTAACGCTTTGTCTCTCGAGGTTGAGGAGTATTTTAAGATCGAGACGAGGATTATTAGTCATTCTCGGAGGTGGAGTTTTAAACCTCATTGTGGGTTTAGTAAATCCGACTCCGGGTTTTAAGGAGGGTTTGGAAAAACATTTTACTTCATCATCACTTGCAATAGGAATTTTAGTATTATTTATAAGTATAAATTTTGGGTTTGATTCTATCAATTTTTCTTTTGACTCGACTTATTGAGCTTTTACAAACTTTACTTGTTGGTTTCGCTAGGTGATCATTTGGTAAAATTAAAACCTAATCCGGATTTATTCTCTGAGAGTCCTTTTGAGAATTTATTATTTCTTAAGTGAGTGACTACTATCATTAAATTTTATCTAGCCATAAATTTCATTTCTAAGCACCACATTTTCAAGCTTAAGATTTGACAATAATTTAACATTCTTCAAATTATTTCCATTCCTTTTTCTAACCAAGAATAATTTTTGTTTTTTAGTTCTAGTACTTCATTTTCTAATTCTATTAGCTTGTTTTAGAGTTTATTTTGTTTTTTTTTTTTTTTTTTTTTTGTTTTTTTTTTTTTTATTTTTGCCATGACTTTTAGTCCTAATTTGCATAGATCTACTATTATCATTATCTAATCATTTTGTCTAGTAATTATTGGTCATCACTAAAATATTCGTTTCGAAAGTACATCATTGAAACTTAGCCATAAGACCTTTTCGTCCTTTGTACTTCACCTCTTCAACATCGTCGCATCACCCAAGCTCCTCCCCATGAACGCCCTTTGATTTGATATTTTAATTATTTCGACATTCTCCGATGAGATGATTTGATCTTCCACACTTAAACATTTTCTTCACTTGTCCCTTATTTTTTGTCACTTTATTTCTTTTGGAATGATCTTCTTTCTTCATATAGGTTGTTTTACCGAATCAGGGTCACCTTGTCTTTTGAAGAATTTCTTACCAGCCATGGCGTATACTTCATCTTCACTATCGAGGTTGAAACTATCTTCATCACAAGAGTCCCTTTCTAGCTTCAAGCAATAGATCTACTTTGTTCTCTTTTGTTTTGACGGTTTCAGAGAGTCTTTCTTGATTACTTCTTCATAGACTTTTAAATTTCCAATAAGTTCGTCAAGTGAAAGAGTTGTTAGATTCTTTGATTCTTCAATTGCCGTGACTTTTGCGCGCCATTTAGGATGCAATGCCCTAAGAAACTTCCTAACACAATTCTTGCTAGAAAAACCTTCATCAAGTGCTTTTAGACTAGTAATAATAGTGTTAAATTTAGCAAAAGCATTATCTATTGATTCCTCTTCCGGAATCATGAATTGTTCATATTGTTGAACAAGAAGATCTATTTTATTTGCTTTGACTTGATTATTACCTTGATGAGTGATTAACAAAGTATCCCAAATTTCCTTTGCGGTTTGACACATAAAAATTCTTTCATATTCTTTACGTGGTAAAGCATTATAAATTACCATTTTGGCTTCATTATTTTTAGCAAGTTTCTTTTTAAGATCATCATTTTGTTTGTGAAAAGATACAATTTCATCCTTTTTAGTTTCGGGATTAAATTGAATGGGAGGAAAATCACCATCGGTAATAACATGCCAAAGATCTAGATCTTTTGACTTCACATAAGTTTCGAATCTATTTTTCCAATAAATAAATCCATCACTTTCAAATAGTGGTGGTCTTTGCATAGATTGCCCTTCTAAATATTTTTCCGATTCCATAGATCGATTCAAGTTTTAAAATACAATTTATTTTAAAAATCTTGTTTAACGTGGCTCTGATACCAATTGTGGAAAACTAGAAGGGGGGGTTGAATAGTTTACCACTTTTTAATTTAATGTTTAGTTTGTTTATAAAAATTTAGATTCGACTTTTTGTGAATTCAACACTTGCACAATATGAACAATACAAATATGTAAAAGCAAATAAAAGATAAGAGTTAGAAAGATCAAACCACAACACAAGGATTTATAGTGGTTCGGTTACGAAGCTCCTCTTCGGCCTACTCCACTCCCCGAGCACCAAACTCGAGAGTTTTCTTCACTATGTCAACAAACTCCTTTATGACGGAGAAAACCGTACACAACATTGCTTATATCAATTTCCCACACTAAGCTAGATGTCGAGTTCTAATCTTAGCTAGAACCAATCTATCACAACACAACTTCACAACCAGTTCACGACTTCACAACTTCTTCACGACTTCACCACTTCTTCACAACTTCACAACTTCACTCAACCACACTACTTATATCATAACTATCTAACACTACTAGTAAAGATCACCAAGATCTAGCTACTACGCACAACTACAAGATATACAAATGATTTACAAATATTTTATATGAATACAACAAGTTTTCTATTCACACTAAGGTATAATACTTCTTCACTTGATGATGAAAGTATTCTTCTCTTGCACTTGAGAAATTAAGCTTGGATCACTTGGACAAGAATGCTAATGCACACTAGGAGTAAAACTTTTCAACTTGATGATAGAAGTAATTCTTTCTCTTTGCACTTGAGGAATTAAGCTTGGATCACTTAGAAACAAAGCTTTATGATTAAATGATCAAAGGATTTAGAGAGATGTGTGGGTTGTTTTAGAACAGAAAGAATGAGTGCAAAAGGTGAGAAAAATGTTGGGGAATAGTCCAGTATTTATAGGAAAAGCTGGAGGAGCGGGTCTATGGCCGGTCCCCTTAAATAGGGTGCTGGCCCCTTTATAATTAAGGGGGCCGCCTATGTATTTAAGGGGGCCGCCCATTTTCAGACGCTCCCCTTTTTGTCCTATTCAATGGAGGTGTTTACTGGACTTTTTCTAGCCGTTTTAGGTTCGAAATTTTGAAATTCAAAATGTTTATTTTGAATAAAACATTTCTTTTAAATGTAAAAAATATTTTGTGATGTTTATAAAAATGTTTACAATATTTTATAAAAGTTTGAGGTTGAATAAAAATTTCCTTTGATCATAAAATGCATTAAGCATTTATTTATTCATACCATTAAGTGATGTAAATGTTGAAATGAGAATTTACTCCTAACTACTTGTTTACGTTTAATTTTACGTTGAACGTTTTTATATTTTGTGATTATCAAAATGTAAAGATGTGAAAGATATTAATAATGTTTTAAGGCATTATATTTCTATCAACAAGGTCGTGACCGATCCTCCTCCTCTACTTCTGACCTACCTCAAGCGTTTGAGATAGGAGAAAGCTCTCGTAAGACAAGTCTGGAATGTCACGAGGAGCAAATTGAGGAAAGTTTGAATCACATAGATGAACTCTCTCTCGACCGCATTAAACACATAGAAGACAAAATAAAAGGTCTCGGAAATGGCCGAGTGATCATACAACAAGATTTTGACAATCTGGAAGCTGAACTCCGAGAGTCTCATACTCAAATTGCTAAACTTCAAAGAAAGCAAATGGGAAATAACAGCAAGATTTCTCTGGCTCGCTTCAGGATTGCTAATCTAGAATAAATCATTAAAGATATCCAGGTTCGTCACCAAGCAGATAAGGAAAGTCTTTTGAATGCAATCTATGAACACAAGAACAACCAGGAAGCACCATCGGACTACTAGATTAGATACTAGTTATAGCTTTTAACCTAGCCACGGGATGTGTGGTATAAATAACAACACTTGTCAAATTTGACTTTGATAACATAACAAAGCAAGTTGTTCATAGATATATTAATGGTGAATCCCGTAGTACGTCATTGTTCATATTCAGCCTGTGTCCTATATTACCATCTCTGTCTTCATCATATAAAATCTTACCGTGACCCCTAGAAACTAAACTAATAAAGTATAATCTTGTTAGAATCCATATCAAATAAGTATCTATGATTTCAATATCACTATTGTTAAAAATGCTTAAAGTTCAAAAATAAGTATTGCATTTTAAGACTTGTGATATCATTATTATTATGTGTTATCTTATGCTGATAGAATGCCTCCTAAAAGGACATCAACATCTGAAGCACCAGCCATGACTCAAGCTGCCATCAGGAAACTAGTTTCTGATAGTGTTTTCGCAGCTCTAGAAATACAAGTCGCTAACATGGCAAATACTGATAATACCATAAGACCAAGAGAAGCTCCTGTAGCAAGACAGTGTAGCTACAAAGAGTTCATGTGCTGCCAACCTATAAACTTCAAAGGTATGGAAGGCGCTGTTGGCCTCATCCGCTGGTTTGAGCGAACTGAATTAGTGTTTACCTATAGCAACTGTACCGAAGACTACAAGGTGAAGTTTGCTACTGGTACTTTAACTGAAGAAGCCTTGTCCTGGTGGAATTAATTTTCCCAGCCTATTGGAATAGAAGAAGCTTACAAGATTACCTGGGTTGAATTCAAGAAGCTTTTAATAAAGAAGTATTGTCCCTGAACTGAGATCCAAAAGATAGAAGATGAATTTTACCATCTGACTGTGAAGGGGAATGATCTCAAGACATATGTGAGGAGATTCCAGGAATTGGCAACCTTATGTCCCACTATGGTGCCAGATTCTGAGAAAATGATGGAAGTTTTCATCGGGGATTGCCTCGAAGTATTGAAGGGAATGTTACCACCTCTAAACCTCAAACCCTAGAGGAAGCCATTAACATAGCCCAGAGGCTAATGGATCAGGTAACAAAGCACACTCCAGTGCAAGTATCAAGTGATCACAAATGAAAGTTTGACGACAGAAGAACTTTCAACAACAACAACTACCGTAACACCAACACCAACAACCGCTACAATAATCACCAACCACAACAGAACAAAAGGCAAGAAGCTGTCAGAGCCTATGCTGCCACTCCAGCTGAGAACAATAGGTATGCTGGAAACCTCCTATTGTGTAGAAGATGTGTTCTACATCACACAGGACCTTGCATTGAAAAGTGTAATACTTGCAACAAGGTGGGCCATTTGACCAAGAACTACAAAAACAAGGGGCCAACCACTGGAAGTAAACTGCTACCAGTGACAGTTACTTGTCATGCCTGTGGAGAGAAAGGACATTATGCAAATCAGTGCCGAAAGACCACCAACAACAATGCCCAGGGGAGAGCTTACATGCTAAGGGATAGGAATGCTCACCAAGACCCTAACGTAGTCACGGGTATGTTCCTTCTAAACCAACATCTAGCTAGAATATTATTTGATTCTGGAGCCGATAAAAGCTTCATATCCATATCTCTTGCCTCTATGCTAAATATCCCACCCATTACAATAGATACCTTTTACAATATCGAAATGGCTGACGGAAATCTAGTAAGCACAAACACCATTATCCAGGGTTGCACCCTGACTTTGTTAAACCAACCTTTCGAAATTGATCTCATGCCGATTAAACTTGGTAGTTTTGACGTTGTCATCGGTATGGACTGGTTGTCCAAGTATCATGCCAAAATTCTCTGTGACGAGAAAGTCGTCCACATTCCTATTAACGGTGAAACTTTGATCATTCGAGGTGATCGAAGTAAAACCCGACTAAATCTCATATCTTGTATAAAAACCAAAAGATATATATCCCGAGGTTGTCAAGTTTTCATAGCCCAAGTAGTGGAAAAGAAGTCAGACGATAAACGACTGGAAGACATACCAGTAGTCAGAGAATTTCTAGAAGTTTTTCCTGAAGATCTACTTGGCTTACCCCCAGTTCGCCAAGTAGAATTCCAAATCGATTTAATTCTAGGAGCGGCGCCAGTGGCCTGAGCACCTTACAGATTAGCTCCTTCAGAAATGCAGGAACTATCGAACCAACTACAAGAGTTGGCAGACAAAGGTTTTATCCGACCAAGTACTTCGCCTTAGGAAGCTCCTGTCCTATTTGTTAAAAAGAAAGACAGATCTTTCAGGATGTATATCGATTACAGGGAGTTGAATAAACTTACTATAAATAATCGTTACCTATTACCCAGGACCGATGACAAATTCGACCAACTTCAAGGTTCGAGTGTTTACTAGAAAATCGACTTAAGATCAGGTTATCATCAACTAAGAGTAAGAGATGAAGATATTCCTAAGACTGCCTTCAGAACAAGGTACAAACACTATGAATTTCAAGTGATGCCATTTGGTTTAACTAACGTACCTGCTGTATTCATGGACCTCATGAACCGTGTGTGTAAACCATATATGGATAAATTTATGGTAGTGTTCATTGATGATATTCTTATCTACTCCCGTAACAAAGAAGAACATGTAAATCACCTGAGAATAATCTTAGAATTACTCAGAAAGGAGGAATTGTATGCCAAGTTCTCCAAGTGTGATTTCTAGATCAGTATCGTGCAGTTTCTTGGGCACGTAATTGATAGTCAATGAATTCATGTTGACCCCGCCAAGATTGAAGCAGTTAAGAATTGGGCATCTCCTACCACACCTACAGAAGTACGCCAATTCTTAGGACTCGCCGGCTACTATCGGAGATTTATTAAATATTTTTCGAAGATCGAATTAACCCAGAAAAACAAAAAGTATATCTGGGGAGAAGACCAAGAGTTAGTTTTCCAATTGCTAAAATAGAAACTTTGTGAAGCTCCAATCTTAGCATTACCAGAAGGAAACGATGACTTTGTCGTTTACTGTGATGCATCCCATC
>BQNB010077955.1:19563-30685 GCA_026074375.1 Tanacetum coccineum
TAAATACTGTTTTAGGACAATTGGGATTCATGGTAGTATTCATCTTATGAAGAATTAGGGAAGAAGTAACTTCTTACCTCCAATAGAGCTCGATAAGCTCCATGTTATATTGATCTGCCTCAATTCGGGTCATTAGTTAGATTGTAAATATTGAGTATGTAAAAGTTCAAGTGTAGGGGTGCATCTATAAACCCCCATAATGTATTATATGTTTAACCAATGGCAGGGTAAAAGTGTACAAAAAAAATGTATATAAAAAAGTGAAAAAAAATGTACGGGCTGCCATTTGCTTATGTTATGTTTATCATAGAGTCAAGATAACAAAAATAAAGAGATTGATGTGGAGTTTGTATATCTTGTCCGAGTCCTTGGCTTAGCAACCTAACCAACGTATATTCTTATAAATAATTAGCTAACTCTTTCACCTCAGATTCACCCAAAAGTCACTCCCCAAATGTATCCCATCCGTTTCCGTTTTTGTTAATGTTATATTACACCTACACCCCACAACCCTTTAAAAGTCCTCTTTGATAGTAATGATTAATACTTGCGCCTAGTGGTGGAGGTTTGATCCTTTACCAAGCCCATGGTAATTTATATGCTACGATAGGTAATGAGTGTTAATTTTCTGTTTCCCCATAGTTGTTATAATTTATTATACACCCGAGAGAAAGAGAGAATCCCAAACACTTATGTGAGGTGCTAGTATACACTTTCAGTGATTTTAATTATAAGGTCTAGAAGGTTGTGTTGTACAATGCTTTTAAAGAGTAGGTTAAATGACCCCAATATTGCTATTTTCTAGGTAGAAAAACCCATTTGCTTGAGGAAAAGTGATTCGTTGTCAATAGTATATATATAATACTATATGGTAAACCTTTGACAAATCACCCTTAACGAAGGCAACAAGTCAAAAAGTTCACAATTACAATATAGGGATCAAGTGAGAAGAAAAGATATAATGAGAAGAATAAGAAGGATTTCTAGCCACACATTTTAAATAGGAAGGAGAATTTTAAGGGGAGATGCATGCATTTTATAGGAGCAACTATAATGTAGTGTTGTGGATTATTCTTATTCATTCTCATTACAAATTTTCTTCACATTTGATCCTTACTCTCTCCTCGTCTCACTCGTCTAAATATATATAATAAATATATAAAACTCTAAAACATATATAAAAACATATATATAATATCTGCAAAAGAAATAGATAACTATCGAAATTAACGGTTTCTCGCTTTAAAAAAACAATTAAAGTTCAAAACCGGACCCGGGTCGTTCTTCGGTACGAGGAATGCAATGGAAAGTCGAGAGTCGGTTTGAGATTTGATGTTTGAATAACAAAGATTTTGATTGGATTTTCTAATTCTATGGGAAAAATAAGTAAGGCACACTAAAAACGAAAGTTATTAAAGCTAAAACCCTAAAAAACTAAAAAAAAAAAACGATAACTGGGAACCAAATACTGTTTCTTTAAAAAACACAAATACTACAAATTTAACCGTATGAAAGCAAAATTAAATTATCCTAATACCTAAATGATAAAAGAAAATATAACAAAAAAGATAAATTTTTTTGACTTTTAAATAAACTATTATGAAATAAACACTATATTAATCTCAAATTAAAAAATTAAAAATACTAAACAAATTATAAAAATTCTGAAAAAATTACAAAAAGTATGCTTGGAATTTAGTGTCTAAATCAAAGAAAAAAAAAGGAAGAAACACCTTATCCAAATAAGCAGTAATAATCCCGAAAAGTCTTATAGCTTAAATGGCTAAAAGGCCTTTATAAATTAAATTGTTGAAAACTACCACCAATAGCCCAACAATTTGCTGGTGGTAGTGATTGGTGTGTGTTAAATACTTGTAGAGGGTGGTAGAGGTCAAGGGTTCGAGCCCTGGCTCACCTTAGGCTCCCACTTTCCCAATGTATTTTTATTTGCTAAAAATTTTTACAACTTTTTAGATAAGCAAATTTTAAGCAAACTTTTTGTATAAAGAATTGATTTTTACAACATCAAATTAAACTCAGAAATAAGCACTAAAAGGATGGCAGATTGCTAACATACACTAAAAGACTAATGGCTAAACTAATACATGCATTTTTAGAACTAATAAGCTCAAACTAAAAGCAAATAAAGCTAAGACAGATAACTACTAAACCAAAAAGCACTAAGAACAAAATAATCAAACAATATGAGCTAATAGCTTAAATGACAGAAATACATAAGGCATGTTAAACTACGGAATTCGTTAGCTAGAAATGCTAGAAAGCTCAAATAAGCTCTAACATAAACCTAATAAGCTAACAGAACCTAGAAACTAACCTAATAAGCAAGACTAAACCTAAATAAAGCAAATCCAAATAGCCAATAAGCTCAGATGAGCACATAAGCTTTTTGGCTAAAACTAAGAACAAAACAGCCAAAAGGGGCACTTTCTAGCTTATTTTTAAGCTAGAAAACAGATCCTTATGGCTTAGTGGATTATACCACTAAAGAGCTTATGCAATAAGCTACAATAATCCACAAAGAAAAAGGAGTTTGAAATTCATTTAAGCCATGAAAAAGCTAAGTGAAAATGCTGATTATCACAGACAACAAAAACTTAGAAATTTTTAACTTTCTAAACTTCTACTTTTAAGCCCAAAATAAGCTGATCAAACAGATCCTTATGGACTTGGGACCTCAAAACAGATCAAAATTAGACCTCAAAGAACACATAAAAACTTTCAAAAATCATTTTGAAATTCAGGTTAAGCCAAAAAAAGCAAATGAAAAAGCTGTTTTTCAAGATTTTCAATACTTAGTAAAATTTGACAGATTTTGACAAAAACAAAAACAACAAATGCAGGTTTAACAAGACTTGTTCTAACTTATTTTGAGACTCTAATAAACACAAAAACAACCTTAGAATACCACTTTTAAAGATCTAAACCTATAAGCTGATATGAAAGATTTTAAACCCACAGATTCAAATGACAAGTATTTAAAACCTAAAAACTTAATTCTAAACCTAAACTACTACTCAAAGCAGATTCAAACTCTTTAAAATGATTACCAAAAGTAAGATTGACCACCAAAATGGGTCAAACAGTACTAACTTGGGTTAGTGCTGTTTGAACCAAACACTCCTTAAAAATTGCCTTTACCATTTTTAGCTTATAAAACACTGATTTAAGCCAAGATTTACAAATACCAGATCTTAAATAAGTTATAAAAGCAATTTTAAGCAATATTCAATAAAGATTAAGCACTGGATAATAAGCAAATACAATAAGCAGAATCTTAAGCTATTTTAGACAGATTCTTAAGAAAACTTGCACTAGTAAATTTTAAACTACAACCTAAGCATTTTTAACACTAAACATCATTAACAAGCTATAATAAGCAGATATAAGCAAACAATAAGCACCAATAAGCAGAAATAAGCAGATTCAACTTTTTAAGCTAAAAATGACTTTTAAGAACTTACAACGGCCCTTGCTCAAAACAGGGCAATTAAGCTCAAAAGAGCTTTGTCTACAAGCTCTAGCTTGTTCAAGAACAAGCTAGTGACAGCAATAAGCCCATCCAAATTTGGCTTATCATCCAAAATAGCTTTTTGAGTGATTTTTGGTAAAAAAGACTTAAACCTTACAAACTATGGAAAGAGCTTGTAAAACTTAAGTAAACAGCTTATAAGAGTAAATAAGAGCTTATAAAGAGCTTATAAAACACTTTTAATATCAATGGAATAATAACTTAAAAACACAGAACTTTTAAAACATATAAACCTCAAATTTCATTAACTTTTAAAAACATTACAAGACATGAATAAAAAGTATAATAAGCTAAATTTAAACTAAGATAGGCTGTTAAAAACTAGATTAAAATTACATGCCTCAAAGGCTTACAAAGGGTCCTATATATAGATAAACTTCAAAGCCTTGGGTTCTTGGACTTGTGTTTCTTCACTGAGACATTTAAGAGGTGTGTTAGTTGTGTGAGAGAGATCGAAAATCAATCTAGGCCATCTATCTTGTGTGCTCTCCAAGTTCTATCATCACAACCCTTCATTCGGTCTTCAAAATCTTGGCCAATGGGAACTCATAGGATTGCCAAAGTGGCATTTGGCCCATGTGATGTAGGGTTGAGTTGGGAGGGCGATGTTTTTGTCTGTGGTTGCAGGGCCAGAGGTTGAAGACACAAATATGGAATTTTGGTGCCAAGAGTGGTTTTTCGTTTGTATTATTGTTTTGGTGATAATAGGGTTAAAGTTTTGTAGGATTAACACTTTTGGTCCCTTAGTTTGATAAGTGATATAGCATGGACAGTCCTTGTGGTGAAAATGGTATAAGAAAGTTGGCAGCTTTGGCCCCTGAGGTTGTATACTTCTGTTGCAACCACAGTCCTTGGGGACTAATGGTGTTAACAGATTTGGTATTGGGCTTGGTTATGTGTTTGGGCTTGTTATAAGTTAAAAGGCAATGGGCCTTTAACTTATTTTTGGTCTTCATGTAATACCTTAATGGGCTGATGGGTGTGGGTGGGCCCATTAAGTATTCTTCGGTTTCGGCTTCATCTTTGACTTTTGACTTTGACTTTGACTGGTTGACTTGACTTTTCACGCTCTTTTCATTCTCGTGCTCGGTTTTGTCGTGTTGGCTTTGTTTTTGTCCTTTTCTTAGATATTCGTTACCTGCACAATACAAATGCAAAACACACAAATACAATGTATTTTTGGTATGTTTTTAGTCTTTTAAGCACGTTTTCCTAGGTAAATGGTATGTGTAATTAAGCACATACCAAAATCCCCCATACTAAGCTATTGTGTGTCTTCACGCAATGATATAAGTAAACACGTTAAAAAACTAAGAATCTCAATCCCCCTCGGCTAATTACCTCGTAAAGTAGCTAAGTGTTCATCAAGGGGAATTAAAGAATCAATAGTTTTGAAAAAGCCCTGTTTTGACCAATTTTATAAATCTACACTTATTACCACACATATTTTTGCAATTTTTTTTCCTTTTTTTTCATTTTTCATACTTTTCATTTTAAGCAACTAACTAACATGTTTGGACTTTCGTTATTCTTATAACTTTAAGGGTCACGGAATAAGAAGCACTTTAATCCTAAAATGCCCAAAAGAATAAATTCATCGTCCTTGACTTTTCACTCGTCCCAAACCAAGCTTAAAAACAAAATCACCATTAAATATAAGTTAAGATGCTAACACTACTCATACTTGTACCTTGTGAAACTTTCCGCTCCCGACAATTATTATCTCTTGGGTGAATGTGTTTATTTTGAATTTCAAACATAGATCAAACGTTTTGCAAAAATTTTATGCGTCACGTTCCACCCAAAAAGTAAGAGTTTGAAGGCGAGATCATCTCATGTAGCGACTTTCGTCTCTGCACATCCCAACCTTGCTGCTAAGTGACCAGGCTTTTGACACCCCACAGAGACTAGTATCGGGACTCAAGGACTTTCGGTTTTAAAACCTTTGGATTTCCCATATATGCATAAAATCACAACTTAAAATGTAATAGTCTTAGGTTGGGTTTGGTTTATAAGTGGGTTTAGAATAAGATTTAGATTTGGTTTAGAATAAGATTTAGATTTGGTTTAGGACTTAGATTTAGTGTAGGTTTAGGAGAGAGAAATTATATTTGTTAATAATAAAATTGATTTAAGAAAAATTATTTAAAAATAAAAGAATGTATATATGTGTGAGAGAGAAAGAGTGACTTGTTTAATTATAAGTGTGTGTGAGAGAAAAACCCACCATCCTCCTCTACTTTAACTTTTAGTAGGCCCTCTTCACTATTTAAATGCCAAACTTATATACTAAACAACAAATTTCACCATTAATCCCAAATCCAAATCCAAAACCCACCAACCAAACGGGCCCTTAGTTCAAAAGCATATTTAAATTAAAGAAAAAGAGATTTTCCCTATATTTATTATATCACATTTATTACACTTAATATAATTACACATCCTTTAAACTAAGGAAATCCTTGACCTTTTAGAAGGCTGCAACATCGGTTGTGAGCCGGCAAGATGCAGCAAACTTTTATCAGTCTCGGATTATTATTCTTACTATGGGCCTTCTTTTGAAGACTGCCACATTGGTTGTGAGCCGGCAAGAGGCAGTAAACTTTTATCAGCCCACAGTTTATATTATTACCTTGTCATTTTTTTAATTATTATTTATACCACGATATATAGAGAAAGTTTCTTTTTGGAAAATTTAAGTATAAATTTGAACTAAGACAAAAATGTTATTGACTACATTTCAAAAATTGTTGATTTAAGTTTAATTTTCAAAAATAGCACGTATTATTAGTCCGGTTAGGAGCTTATGGGAGAAAAAGCCACAAATTACACACATGAGCTTGTAAGATTTCCAAATAATCCTTGTTTAGCATCTAACTCATACTTATCATTTTTCGTTCTTTGCAAATTTAAACTTTTTAATAAAAAGATCCGCGAATGCTTAGTCTAAAAGTTAAGGAGCAAGCTAGAGCTCAACACGCTCGATCGAGTCAAAATTTATTCTTATTCTACCCAGCAGGAAAGTCAAAATTGTGACAAAACACTTATTTTATTTTTGAAATTTTTTAATTTTTTTAATTTTTTTGGTATTTTGGTGGTAAAAACGGGATTACGTGAAAACAACGACTGCAGGCACAATCAAATCGATAGATCCCCCCATACTAGAACTAAACATTGTCCTCAATGTTTTAAGAAGGGTCTCTACGTAAATCTAAAGCCGTTTATTAAGTATGCTCAAAGATAAACGTTAGTCGATAAGATTTGGATATTGGATTCCCATAATGAAGCTGAGGATTTGAAGCTCGAGTGAACGAAGGACAAAACCACGAGCACGAGAGGCTTCAAAATCCGGGCAATCCTGGACATACAACAAAAACCACAAAACACGAGAAAGAAAGAGGCGAGCCTCCTCACAACACAAAACTCTTATTCATTACTACTACTAATATTAAATTAGTGATAAAGCATGGTTGCACCTCACGAACGCTTTTGTTTGCAGGTCACTTAGCTTGACCGTTGACTAACCGACACTTTTGAAGGGTTAATTTATATATCAATTATATAGTATACGTATTCCAAAAGACTTAAAAAATTCCTTTTGAGCAAAGGAAAATCCAAAATCCCCCGGGTCGTTTCCCAACGAGGCGTGAATAGAAGATCGGTCGAGTTCGTGATCGCGTTTTTGAATGATTTAAAAGATTTTTCGTTTGGATTCCTAATTCTACAATAATAATGCTAAAACAAGTAAAGGAAACCTAAAAACGAAAGCGAATAAGGCTAAAACACGAAAAACGAGAACGGGATTCAAATCCCGTTCTTTAAAAAATGAAATTCTAAAAATTTAACCATACGAAAGCAAATTTAATTTTCCTAAGTGCTAAAAATTTGAATTTTACAAAATTAACCCTACAAACAAGTAAAAGAAAGTTTTCTAAAAAGAATTTATATTTTTTTTGACATTTTTATACATTTTTTATGAATTAAAAACTTTTTTAATAAGAAAAATTAATTAAAATACTAAACATAAGGAAAAAACTGAAAAAATTCTGAAAGTAGTTTGGATAGTACAGGGTCTTATGAAAAATAAAAAGGAGGGAAACACTTTTTTAAAAAGCCAGGAAATAAAAAACGGGCTTATTACCTAAATGACAAAAAAAGGGGTAAATAATAAACATTGCAAAAGAAAACTGAAAAATAACCACGGCGAGTGTGTAGTGTCAAAGTTGTGGTGTAAAGGTTGAGGGTGTTGAGGTCTAAGGTTCAAGCCTTGCTCACCTTGGACTTCCACCTTCCCTTTTTTTGTTTTTATTTTGCAAAAAAATTTATAAACAAGCTTTAAGAACTTAAAAATAAACACTTTTAATATAACAACTTTTTATAAACATAATAAAGCACTGAAATAAGCTAAAAACTGACAGAAATGGCTTTTTACACTAAGTAACTAATGGTTGAAACTGTTTGGTCTTTTAAGCACAAATAAGCTAAGGGGAAACAATAATAAGAACTAACAGATAAGCTCCTACATCTAATAAGCAAATGTGAACAAAGATAAGCCAAGAAATCAGAAAGAAAAGCTTTAAAAAGCTCTAAGCACTTTTTGCTAAAACTGGCAGGCAAACAGCCTAAGGGACCACTTTTGAACTTATTTTTAAGCTCTTTAATGGAACCCCTAAGGGCTTTAAGACTATATCACTATAAAAGCAGTACAAATATCTACACTAAAACAGCATATTAAAAACATTTTGAAAATCAAATAAACTAGGAAAAGGCTTATGGAAAATGGCTACTCACAAAGATTGTTCAATTTTTGGTTTTCTTAAAATACAAATGGGCTTTTTGCAGATTAATTTTAAGCAAGAAAAATAAGACTAAAATATAAACTAAGTTAAAACAGATAAAATTGTCCACTAATGAGCTTATGCTCAAAAAATTCATAAGCTAAAAACATTTTATACTAAACTAAATTTGAATTTAAAAAAGGACCTTTTTTAACTAAAAAATGACTTTGACAGTTTTGACAGTTTTAGACTAAAGCAAAAGTATACTAAAAGGAAACTAACCTATTGCATTAGGACATCAATAACAACACAAAATCAAGACTCAAAAGCTGCTAAAAAGTTCTTAATCAAATAGGCACTTGAAACTTGTTCTTGAACCATAGTTTTGAACAACTTTTTAGAAAATCCTTAAAACAAACACTAAGACTTAAAAACTTTGAGAAACTGATTAAAACAACTTAAATAAGGCTTGTAAAAGTCTGCAAGGTAACCCAAATGGTTTAAAACCTGTTTTGCCCCACTTTAACCCCTTGACCCAAACACCCCTTTAAGTTTTCTAAAATTAATTTTAAACTGATTTAAAGTGATTTAAGCTGAGTTTATGAAAAACAGATAACAAGCAACTAGTATTAAGCAATAATAAGCACAAAAAGCACAGGAATAAGAACTAAAATAAGCGATTAAGCAATGAGCAATTTAAAGGCAAATAAAGATAGTTTAACATAAAAACTTAAATAAATGACATCAAAGCAACAAATAAAGACAAGTAAGTATAAAGGAACATAAATAAGCAATAAAAAGCAGGAAATAAGCAGTAAATAAGCAAATGCATAGTAATAAGCAAAAATTTGAAAAATGAGAAAATGGACACTTACAAAGGTCCACAGCTTTTGGTAAGACAATAAGCCCTCAAACAGCTTATAAACCTTTCCTAAAGCTTCCCAAGAAGCACTAACCCAAGCCCATCGAGAATTTACCTTGTTCCATGCTCTTTTGACAGGTTCCTTTTTTTGTGATTTTTGGATTTTTAGACAGAATTTAAAACAGACTTTTAAATAAGCTTTTAATGAATCCAAAGCTTAAATAAGAGCTTAAGGACGGTATTTAAAAGACAATAAAAGTAAATGACAATAATTTAAAGAAAGCTTAAAATTTCATTAACTTAAGAAAATTACAATGCAAGAATTTAAATGACAAGTATTTAAATGACAATGAAAAGTAAATTGCAGTATTAAAATTGGACTAATTTTGTTAACATAAGATTGGACTTAACAAAAATTCAACAAAAACTAATAGCTACAAATGTACTATATTTATACTAAAGCTCTCTTTGTCTTCAAGTCTTCAAGTGTGCTTGTTTTTTAAGAGACTCAAGCAGCTGTGTTTGTTGTGTGAGAGAGATCAAAAGCTTAATCACAGCCATTGAAATTTCTTTGTCCCTAAGGTCTCAAATCCTGGCCCTTCATTGTTCTTGTCTAATGGTGTCGTTTAGGATTGCCAAAGTGGCAATTGGCTTCTTGTGATGTGGGGTTAAGGGGAAAGTGATGGTTTTTGTCAAAGGGAACAGTAGACGAGGTGGGAAAAATAGTTTGGGTTTAACAGGGTAGAAGTTTGGGGTTTTGGCAACCTTGTTCCCTCAATTGATTAAGAGTGTTTGCAAGTTAAGTCCTTGTGGTGATATAAGTTTTAAGGATTTGGCAGTTTTGGTCCTCAAAGGTGTAATGTTTTATTACACGCATGGTCCTTGGTATAGAATAGACTTAACAGCCATTTGTTTATGTTGGGTTGTTAAGTGTTTATGTAAAACCTAAAAATCTCAACAAGTGTAAAATTACCAAAATACCCCTAACGCAATAAAATCCATAAAAGCTTAAATAAACTTCATTTAAATGTTAGAAATTATAAAAATGCAACATGTGACAATTATGAAATTTTTGTAAGATTAAGATATCTTATATTATATAAAAAAAATAATAAATACTTATGGATATATATGTTTGCCGAAATTATGTATATTTAGTTAACTATATACTACAAATTTAATTAAATAAAATATAGATAATTACAAAATAATTTGGCTAATTTTAAAATCAGTTTTAGTCTAATTAAAAAGCCCATAATTCGGCCAAATAGTGGATTTATACTCCTTATACATTTTTCATTTGATAAATCCTAAAAACTAATTTCTGAAAACCCTAAAAGAATAAAAAGTAGTGGCACAAGAATTTTTCCAGGGCAAGAACGATTTTTCTAGGGTGTTTAGAAGGTCAAGGAAGGTGGTAAAAATATTGGAAAGATTGTTTAAGGCTTGGTTCGATTGTGGTATTTGTTTTGGGTTCGAATTAAGCAACCGGGTTCAATAATTCATAAAATTACCAAGGATCATCAAAGGTATTTTTGTATCTTATTTTCATCATATCAATTCGTCCTATGCTTAAGAAAAATTATCACGCATGTTATTTTGATTTTATAAATTAAAACATGTTCGAAACCCTAATTTTTAGCTAATTATGAAATTGGCACAAATAATATTTTTAAAATTGATTTTATATTTTTATAAGGTTTTTTATAGCACATATAACTCAGATAAATTATTGGAAAAATTTATAAGTGATTCGAATAATTATTAGGGATTTATCATTGTTTGCCGATTTCGAATTAAAGGAAAAAGGAAAGAAATAAAATTAGGGTTAGGGTTTTGCTATTTTTTACAGGTGCATTTAATGCCAATTATTGAATAATAATTGTTTTTGTGATTGGGGAAAATTAAATTAGGGTTTTGTGGATTTTATTA
>BQNB010077956.1:2104-30684 GCA_026074375.1 Tanacetum coccineum
GAAGTTCGTACACGACTTTGTTTGTTTTGTCATCATCAAATAGGGGAAGATTGTTGGGATTCTTGATTTGATGAGACAAAATGAATAAAAGAATGAAACAAAAGGATCAAAGTCGTCATTATAAAACTCTACAAGCTGGTGGAGAAATATGAAGATTTGGTCAAATATTCTACAGGATAATGATTAGGAAGCATATTAATGTGGTTTAATGTAATTTAAATAGTTTCCTTATCTATTGATTTACTTCCTTTGTAAGTCATGATCTCTCCCTATATAAAGAGATCATAGACATAGGTTTTACATATCCATCCATAGAAAACTAGAGCTCTCCCAATGAGAGTCTAGATAGTTAGATAGCAAGTCGACTGATGAGAGTCGAATAGTACACCATAGTTAGTTGGTGTAGCCCCAAGTTATAGTTGGGGTAATAGGGAAACGTTCAATAAAAAAAACCTTATTTGATAATATTGATTTCTTATTATTTCGCTGTGCATTCAATATTATTTGTAAAATAATCCTAGATGGGCTAAACGATTCTTAACAAGTGGTATCAGTGCCTTGCTTTGAGAAACTTTGATCTAGAAGACATGGAGCTTGAATCTACAAATAGTGGTCCTACTGCAAAGCTTCCCATACTCAAATTGAGGGAGTATGAGATGTGGGCTATTAGGATTAAGCAGTACTTCCAGATCCAAGACTATGCACTCTGGGAAGTGATAGAAAATGTTGATTTATGGGTCTCAGTATCTTAAACATCTCAGGAGAATGGCATAACAGTTACAAAGATGTCTACACCTACAACTGCATAAGAAAAGACAAATAAAAAGAATGATGTCAAAGCTAGGGGTTTGTTACAAATGTCACTTCCAAATGAACATCAGCTAACATTTAGTCAGTATCTAGATGCTAAATCTATGTTTGCTGCCATTGAAACAAGATTTGGAGGTAATGCAGCTACCAAGCAAACTTAGAAAACTCTCTTGAAGCAACAATATGAGAATTTCAGTGCAACAAGTGTAGAGTCTCTTGACTTTATTTTCAATAGGCTTCAGAAGATAGTCAGTAGGCTTGCTATCTTGGGTGTGATCATTGCCCAATAAGATTTAAACTTAAATTTTTTAAGTAGCTTACCACCTGAGTGGAACACTCATGTAGTTGTTTGGATGAATAAGCCTGAGGTTGAGACTATGAGTATAAATGATTTGTACAACAATTTCAAAATTGTTGAACAAAAGGTAAAGAAAACTATTGGTACATCTAGTGGTGGTCAAAACTTGGCCTTCATGACTGCACCAAGCTCTAGCAGTACCAATGATGCTAACACTGCTTGTTCACAAGTTAGTGCTGCTAGCCCTAGTGTTAATATTGTCAGTCCACAAGTTTTCACTGCAAGTGTCAGTGATAATACTGTGTATGCTTTCATGGTTGAAAATCCGAATGGTTCTAATGTCCTACATCAGGACTTAGAGCAAATTCATGAAGATGATTTGGAAGCAATGGATCTGAAGTGGCAACTCTCTTTGCTAAGTGTGAGAGCAAATAAGTACTATCAGAGGACAAGCAAGAAGATTTTTATCAATGTTAATGATATTGCTGGATATGATAAATCTAAGGTGGAGTGTTACAACTATCATAAGTTGGGACACTTTGCCAGAGAGTGTAGAGCACCAAGAAGCAAGGAAGGTCAAGTTAGAAATCAAGACAACACTAGGAAGCAAGGAAACAATGAAGACACTTCAAAGGCAATGTTGGCTATTGATGGTGTAGGTTTTGACTGGAGTGACATGGCAGAAGAACAAGTTCAGACAAACATGGCTCTAATGGCATTTTCAGATTCAGAGGTATACACTGATAAAACTTGCTCTAAAACTTGTCTGAAAAACTATGAAACTCTTAAGAAACAGTTAATTTTTCCTGTTACAGTTTGTTGATAACCGTATTAATACTTTGATCAAATAATATTGGGGCTGGAATGTTTGGTAAAACCTTGTTGAATATCTTTGTTCTTATTTCCGCATTATTTATAATAACTTATGAAACATTGATATTGATCCTAGATAAAGGCTAAAAAAAAGGAGGTATGGGTTTGTTAAGGATTTGGGGGGGGGGGGGTGGGGGGGGGGGGGGGGGTGGGGGGGGGGAGTTTGGTGGTTGGGGGTGTGGTTGTTAGTTGGTGTATTTTATTGTATAGAGGAAGGGGTTGGAGATGATAAGTAATATTAATGGGTGAGGCTCAATCGAACCCAAACGAGCTGCTGATAAACCAATTTGTAAAACCTAAAGATCATTACGACTAAAAAGCAAATTTAGCTCAGGTGTGTTTAGACATTTATCTATGGATAAATCAATGTCATAAGTTATATATATAAAGCGAATATAAACAAAGATATTCAATTAAGTTTACCAAACATTCCAGCCCCAATGAGTGGATAGGGATTTGTATGCAAACCTAGCTTAAATGTTCTAATGATCGTTTAGGTTTTCACAATTGGTATCAAGCCTCGTGCTCTCATTGATGAATCTACAAGTGTATTGATGTCAATCTATAAAGGAAAGTGTCAAGTATCTCTGTTTTTGGTGATTGGTTCAATCGTTGCAATTAGTGTATTCACAAATTCCCAATTTAATAAAAACCGGAATGGTTATCATTAATTTCTACAAGCTTTGGTGAGTCGATCGTTTATATGATGCTGAACCCTAGTAGGATGCATAACACATAATCAAGATGATAGATGCAAAGACAAGGATTAGTGACAGTTTAGCAACTGAAAAAGTGTCACAAAAAAGGTATCCTTATATGTTTTGTACTGCTCGTTGGTGTTTACTACTGACACAAGACACAGTACTGCTGGTGATCATAAATATTAGTGCTTTACTGACGTTAAAAAGTGTCTCAAAAGGTATGGGAAGAAGGAGCACTTTATACAGCCAAAGGGAAGAATTAGTACTGCTAGGTATGAAGTTAGTACTGCCAGCTTTATACTTAGTACTACTTATGAGTACTTAGTACTATTATTTATACATTAGTAATGCCAGTTGTATGTTTATATTGTCAATGGCAGTTAATACTGCAAGCCTTATCTTATGTAAGTTAGTGCTGTCAAGAGACGTTAATACTGCCAGTTTATGTTAGTACTGCTATGTAACACCTCCAAATAGGGTCGCAGCGGAATAAGGGTCCGGGGCATGTTACTTCTCAGATCAATAACACAAGATAATATAAGAACGACTAAAAAGTCATTTAAAACTGATACATTGGATTTAATAAAGTATGTGTTACAAAGCCCGAAGCTTTACTTGTTTACTTGTTATTATTACAAAGATTTCCAGCCCATAACAGATATACAAAATGTAATGCGACTAAATCTTTAATGCATGACTTCAAAATATAACCATCAATGTATCCTTCGCAACCTCGTGTGTGGGGGGGTATGTGCGCTTAAAGACCACCTAAAAACATTGCATTTAAAACGTCAACATAAAGTTGGTGAATTTTCATAGTTTAAGTAAATGTAAATGCATGACCGCAGAGACTTTCCCGGGATAAGCAACAGATGCAAACATTACAAAATGTAATTACATTTTCCTAAGCTCATGACACCAAAGCTCGACATAAATGAATACAATATATAAATATTGCCTACATTGCCCGTGATGATGTTCAACCCGTAACATCCAAAATCCGACATGATATACGTTTGTTTCCAGTGATAGCTAGTCACCCGAACGGGGAGGTCAATCCCAAATAGATCTATCTATAATCATTCGCGCTCATAATTCAGTAATTACAGTTCATGATTCATGGGCGTAGTGGGTATCGCCTACTTAGGCAAAACGAATCATGAGAAATAAAATGTACACCTTGCATCTAATTTTGTAAAACATGGCATATTTTTTTCTCACCCCAAAAACTTGTAATAAATAATTGTAAAACATAGGGCTATGAACTCACCTTTTAGTGAGTAAATTGTATAATAAAATGATCCAAATGGAAACGTCGTCACGCTAACGCCCAAATGCACCTAGTTAAAATAGGTCGAATCAATATTCAAGTACGTTGGTCTAACAACAACCCATAAATATAATCCAATAGTTATCATCGTACTATCGTTCAGGCTATCAAAATTATGAGTCATGACATAGGACCTACGAGAGTTAGACACTTAAATCGTAAAACTAACAACTCGTCAATACGTCCATCCGAAAGCCTCATTATGAAATTCCCTAGTAATATAACATTTTGATAAGTAATACATCTCTATTTCTATAGAGATATATCACCATCTAATCGTTTAAGTAAAATCGTATTTATAAAGTAAAAACATTTATAATTAAGCCTTTAGCAAAAATGACATAACTTTGTCGTTTTAAGTCTGTTTCTCGCGTTTCTTACACCCACGCTTTCGTATTAAAATGAGTGCTCATAAAATCAACTTTTTTTTTTTTAGGTTTTTGAGATTCTGTGATGAATAGTGTTTTTACAGTTCATAACAACTATAAAATCGTTTTTATATTTTTAATTAACGTAAAACCCGTTTTAGTCGTATCTTATTCGTTATAGCTCCGTTTTTAGCGATTCTTTCGAATACGTTCTTGTAATTGAAAGTTTTATCATTTATTGCATGTTTAAAAAGTATAAGTTCTACCAAGAATATTAACTTTTATAAATTTTGTTAAAATAATTTAGCGCTCGTCAACTCGTAACTAGCATAACTTCTTCGTTATAAATCGGTTTTTCAAGTTCTTTACATGCCCACGATCCTTGGGACATGTAGTATCTTATAAAATCATAAAACATATGTGTTAAATTCGGACTCAGAACAGACCCTCTTTGAATATTTTTGCAATAATGGTGTTTAAAACGTATTTTACAACTTTTTAGCTTAACCCTTGAATACAAGTCATTACAATACTTGTTATCTATATGTCCATCCATATAAAAATCCATTAGTTCATATTTTATCCCTGGTTTCAAAGACAACAATTCCTCAACCTCACTTGTAATCACAACTTAAAAAAAGAAACCCTAAGTTACATATTCCATTTATACTTAACCAAGTGGTGTACAAGAGTTATAATTTCATTTTAAAACAGCATAATAGAATTTTAATAACAAGTAAATAAGTTCAACAAACAAAATAATTGATTCATAAGTAAAAATCCCTTTTCCACATATTCAAAAGTATCCTAAAATGGTGATTTAGCTAAATAGAGCATATAACACTAAATCTTAGTTATGAAATGATTAAGCTTTTAAATAACCTTGTGTGATGAGTAGAAAAAAGAATAACAATCACACCCTTGTAATTAACAACCTTGGCTTAAAATATTAAGGTGAAACCCTAATTTCAACTAAAACCTAATCTTGCAATATCTTGTTAGAAACCTTTCAAACTAACCAACGCCTTCAATTCTTCTTAGATAATACCTAAATATGATGTGTGTATGCTTGTATAAATGATATAAAATCAATCTAAATGGATTTAGTTTTGGTTTAGGTTTTTGAGCCGTGGTGAATGTAGAGGAAATGGAAGATTATGTGTTTGTTTACACAATGGAAATTGATATGTAAGATGTTCACTAGCTAACTAATGCTTATATACTAAGCAGGACTCAAGGAAGGCTCAAGATGGTTCCTAAGCAAGTGGTCCTATGTGGTACAAAGGGTAAGGGCTTTGTTTCCCTTATATTCATAATATCTAGATATTTAGGAGTAGTCATGCAAACAAGATATTACTTGGTCCTATCACTTGAAATCCGGCCACATACTCATATATGTGATGTTATATTGATTATTTTGTGTATTGGGTATAATCGTGGGTATTTGTTTAAGCGTAGATAGGTTTTGGTGCTTCTAGGAATGCCGAAATGCATTTTATCGCGAAACGTAAGCATTTTACGTAACCAAAAAAAATAAGATGAATCTAAGTTTAATTTATCTATATAAATAATCATTTAACACTGCTTGATTTAAACGTTTAATCATTATAATGCCCGTTTACATTGAATGGTCATTTTAGTTTACGCGATTAGCCTTAACGATTACGAATTAAGAGCAACACGCGTAAAACCCTAAAAATAATTGTGAATTACATGATGTCCGTACAATTTTGACCAAAACATGAGGTGTATAGTCTCCCCATTAAATGAGCCTTGTCCTCAAGGCTTATGACACGGCACTTGAAGACGGTGCAGTCTTGATGAAGAGGTATGGATATTTCTTCTTGAATTGATCTTCACGTTCCCATGTAAACTCAGGACCCCGCCTAGAGTTCCATCGAACCTTGACAATTAGGACACGACTTCACCTTAATTATTTGACTTCGTGATCCATGATTTCTACAGGCTCTTCAACAAAATTAGCTTGTCATACCACTTGGGAGTCCTTTAAACGAACGAGCAAATGGAACGTCAATAATAACATTTCTTCAAGTTGGATACATGAAAACGTATTATGGACCCTGCTCAACGCTGATGGAACTCAAGCTTGTAAGCAACCTCCAACCTTTCAACACTTTGAAAGTTCCTGACATATCTGAGGTTTAACTTCCCTTTTGTGTGTTTTTGGGGGTGGGGTTTTTTTTTTTTTTTGGGGGGGGGGGGGGGGGGGGGGGGAGGGGGTTTTGCCAAATGTACGACCCCTTTCCTAGGCAAAACTAACATAACCTTATCTCCAACTTGAAACTCCATCGGTTTACACTTAAATCAGCTTAGCTCTTTTGTCGATCGCGTGCTATTTGAATCCTTTGTTTTAATCTGATATCCTCTCCGTTTGGTATCTTGCACTAATACTAAGACAGTGATTGAACTTGTCCTAACCTCGGCCCAACACACGAGTTGAACGACACTTTGACCAAAAGTGCCTTCAAACGGTGCAGCCTTAATGCTAGCATGATAACTGTTATTGTATGAAAACTCAACTAATGGCAAATGTTTAACCCAACCATTTCCAAAGTCGATTAGGCAAGCACGTAGCATATCCTTGAGAGTTTGGATAGTTCTCTCGCTTTGTCTGTCAGTTTACGGATGATATGCAGTACTCATATCCAAACTTGTACCCAAAGCCTTCTGAAGTGACTTCCAAAAATTTGATGCGAACCGAGGGTCACGATCAAAGATAATTGAGACAGGTATTCCATACTTCGTGACTACCTCCTTTAGGTACATTCTTGCCAGTTTATCCATAGGATCCATTTCCCTCATTGGCATAAAAATGGCAGACTTTATAAGTCGGTCAACGATCACCCAAATAGTGTCATAACCTTGTGACGACTTAGGAAGCTTCGTGATAAAATCCATCGTGATGTTTTCTCACTTCTATTGAGGTATCTCGGGTTGTACTAACAAACCCGATGGTCTCTGATGTTAGGGTTGATCCTTGACTTAGTACAGGTAAACCATTTGCTAACATAGGTGCGATGTTGGCTTCATATTGGCCACCAGTATATGTTTCTCCATATCCGGTACATCTTAGTCAGAACCAGGATGAATAGAGTATTTAGACTTTGAGAACTCATGCATGATCACAGTCCTTAAGTCGCCATAACATGGTAACCAACTCCTGCCATTTAAGCATAGAGTTCCATCCGCGCGGGGTTCCAACTTTTCCGTTCTAAGTTTCTCCGGATCTTTTGAATTTTCAACCAACATACCTCCAACATCCTCCTTCTTGATGTTCTCTGGCTACTCGTTCTTTCCTCTGAGCTTCAAGATTTGTTTAAGGAAGAATCCAAGCCAATAGACATCACCTAAGGCCCGAACCCTTAGTGGTTCTCGTTCCTATCCTGCTCAGAAGCATCACACAACATTTACCTTCCCTGGTTGATAACGAATTTCGCAATCGTAATCACTCAGCAACTCTAACCAGCGATGTTGCCTCATATTTAATTCCTTCTGATTAAGAATGTGTTATAAACTTTTGTGATCAGTGAACACCGTGCACTTGGTTCTGTACAGATAGTGCCTCTAAATCTTCAGAGCGAACACTACTGCCCCAAGTTCTAAATCATGAGTTTCTATAGTTCTTTTTCATGAATTTTTAACTGCTAATGCAATAAAAATCCACCTTTTCTTGCATCAACACAGCGCCTAAACCCTTCTTTAAAGCATCACAGTATGCGACAAAATCTTCGCTTCCCTCAGGTAAGGCCAGGATTGGTGCACTGCACAGCTTCTGCTTCACAGTTTGAAAAGCGGCTTGCTTGTTTATCGACCCAATCAACTTGACACTTTTGGGTTAGTTTGGTCATGACATGGCGATCTTATGAAAACCCTTCGATGATCTTCTATAATAGCCTGCAAGGCCTAAAAATTGGCGTAATCTCTGTGGTGATTTAGGATGACGCTCCAATCTTTGATAGATTCAATCTGGCAGGGTTCAACGTGAATACCTCGACAGTCATCACATGACCGAGGAATTGTACCCTGGAAATCCAGAATTCCACACTTGAGAACGTTGGCGTACAATTCTTCCTCTTAAGCAATTCAAGTATATGCCTAGTGTTCTTCAGCTCCTTCGTAACTTTGGGAGTAGATCAAAATGGCCCATCGATGAATACAATTACAAACCTTGTCCCAGAATACGTTTACACACCCAGTTCATAAGGTCCATGAACATGGCGATGCATTAGCAAACCAAAAGGCAAGACTTGGAAATTTATAGTGACCATATCGAGGTCCTGAATGCGTCTTGGAAATGTCCTTCTTCTCGAAAACTCTTAACTGGTGATACCCAGACCGACAGATCAATTTTTGAATAAATACTCGACCCTTGCAGCTGGTCGAATAATGTCATCGAATCCTTGGGAGTGGGTAACCGTTCTTCCTGCAGATTTTTTCATATTCCATGTAATCGATGCACATCCATAAAGGCCCATCTTTCTTTCTTTACAAACCAGAACCGAAGCACCCTAGGGTGAGGAACTTGTCTTATGAAGCCTTTGTCGTAAGTTCCTGTAGTTTGCCTCCGCTAGTTCCATCATCATTTGGACGGTGCTAAACTATATGTGCCCATGCCTACAGGTGTAGCACCAGGTACCAAATCGATTCGGAAAATCTACTTGACGAGTGGGGGTAAACCCGTAAGTCCTCATGGAAAAACTTCAGGAAATCCTTGAACACTGGCACATCTTAAGTCATTTCCCCTTTACTTGTCTGTTGTCTTTTGGTTGCCGTGATATTGTGCTAAGAATACGTGACATCCCTCGTTAAATACTCTTGAGCCTAGTACAACGAGATGATGATTATCGGTCCCGTGTTCATTGCTGTTTCCGTCACCTCAAACGATTAAAATTTCATCTCCAAAAGGAATACGAACGATCTTTTCCGCACAGACAATAACGGCATGGTACTTTGCCAACCAATCCATACCAATTATTACATCAAAACTACCTAGTTCTATCGGCATTAGGTCTATGTTGAAAGGATGATTTAAGAAGTTTAATGTACAACCCCGAATAATAGTGTTTAACCCAACAATTCGCCCGTCGGCTAGTTCGACATTATAATCATGATTTAATGCAGTTGGAATGATAACAATTCGAGAGATAAATGCAGTAGATACAAAACTCCTATCAGCACTGGTATCAAATAAAATAGATGTATATTGGTTGTTTAGGAGAAACGTACTGTCTGGGTTTGCCCCTGTATTGCCCACGGCATACACCTTTGCTTGAGCCTTGGCATTTCTAACTTGATTACCCTGGTTGTTGTTGTTCTTTAATTTTGGGTAATCCCTCTTGAAATGCCCTTGAGCACCACATTAAAAAAAACCCTCTGATTAGCCCCAGTGTTGATATTTAGCAGATTCTTGCAGTCACGAGCTAAATGACCAAATCGGTTGCACTTGTGGCATTTGGGAGCACAAGGAACATCTTGGTGATAGTTACATTTGTAACATAGAGGTCTAGGCCCTCTGTATGGTCTCTTGTCACCATTTCCTGTGGCATAAGCTCTTCCAATGTTTTGTCTCTTGTTTGATTGCTGATTCTGGTTGTTCCTAGTGGTGTCATCAGACTTTCTTTTGTTGTCAGCCTGACGTTCAGCCCAAGTGTTGATCTTCTTGTCCATGAGTTCAGTGGCGAACTCAATGGCATGTCGTGATCCACAAGATTTTGGCTTATTTGTCATCACACTGCCATGGATCGTGTCGGGCAAGCCACCGACATATTTCTCAACTTGGTCTATTTCTTCTGGAAACATCTGATCGCACGTTAGTGCCAGTTCTTGGAAACATTGGCTATAGGTTACCACATCGGTACCCTTCACCTTCAAATTCCACATTTTAAACTCCAGCTTCTTAATTTCGCCCCTTGGCCAGTATTTGTCTGTCATCATCTTTTTTAGTATCCGCCATGGCATTGCATGGGCAGCTTCAGGAGTAGTGGTCTTAACATGGGAGTTCCACCATGTAAGAGCATTTCCTTGCAGGGTATGCGTAGCAAATTTAACCTGGCATGCTACTGTACAGTTGCTTATGCTGTAAACAGACTCCATCTTTTCAAACTACTGAGTGAGTCCAACCACTCCCTCAGTGCCCTTGAAGTTCAAGGGTTGACATTTTAGGAAGTCCGGGTAGGTGCATTCACGAGCAACTTGCACAGGCCTTCTGGCACCCGTTCCTGAAGTATGGCTATCATTGCCATTTCTGGTTGCATCACGTGCTGCTAGTGCAGCAGTAACGCCTTCGTTAATCATTGCCTGAATTTGGGCATTGGTGACAGATGTAGTGGTATGAGTGTCTGTGACTGGTGTTGGTGTTATACATAGGTTTAACCTTGTGGTCCTTCTCTTTGGTGCCATTTTATTTAAATCACAAGAAAACATAATACTCGTTAGATTTCATAAAATCATAACTATGACATAACATATACACATTAAATAAAATGATATCACATCACACAGTGAAATGTACAATTGTTATTGAAATTAACCATGGTATAACCAAATCGACATTCATTTATAATAAATTCAATTTCATAGATAACTTAATCCGTCCATTTCATATAATAACTTGAAAAACATACATGTTCAGTTCAGATAACAATAAAAAAAAAAAAAAAAAATTTTGAAGAATACTACACTTAGGTTACAAGACACAAGAAACAACCTAAAGCATAATACTAGCTGGATATACCCGTAACACTTAGTATGTGTACAAGAAGATAATACTGAACAAAAGACTAGTACTGGGTAGCTAAACAAAACAAAAGATCTATACATCAGCTAGCTGGGAATAACCCATAGATACTTAACATGCTGCATAGCATAGCTAGACATAACCAAATCTAGGAACTGCTACCAGCCTCCCCTGGTGCATCAGGCTGTACTAGGCCTTTTGCGGGTCCAAGCTGCCTCTGAAGCTTGGCCATCTGAGCATGTAGTCCTTTCAGCAACTCTAATGCCTTAGTCAACTGGACCTGCCTTTGGTAGTTTGCCTATAGCATCTCTAAAGTCATAACTGACGCTACGTCAGCTCCTGCAACTGTAAAATCCATCTGCCTGTGACCCATCAATACAGAACGTAATACATAAAAAAAACCATAAGTCCTGAACTGTGTTTATATAGCTAACCTCTTGGAGCATCCCCATGCTCTCGGAAACCAGAGCCTGCTTGATCTATGTAGAGTCGTGCAGTCTCATGGTGGTATTGACTATCATCAAACAATGTCTCAACACTCTGATATATCTGGATCTGCCTGTCTTGAGTATCCTCTATCACAGCATAGATATCCTGCGTGTCCTGCTCCTGGACTATAGTAAGCTCAGTTACCCTAGCATTGACCCCTCTAAGGGTCATCAGTGCTACCTCCTCAACAGCCTCTCTCGGGTCTATCCAAACATCTCTAATCCCATAGCCGACCTCCTCGGCTCTCCGTCATCTGATCTCGGTACCCATAGTACCGACAAACCCATAGTTTGCCCTATGACCTCCAATCAGTCTAGTGGTAGCTGCAGCTGAACTCTCTCTAATCTCGTACCTAGGACCAAGGTCAATACCCAACCTCTTCCGAGGTGGTAGTGTAATCTCAGGCATGTCTGTCCTGTGGTCAGAAGATAGTAACTACAAAGGTGGTGATGAAGTAGGTAGTGGTAATGGATGAGAAGTGGATGGTGTCTCGGCTCTCAGCCAGATTATAGTAGCCCGATAGCCTAACGGGCGAATAGGACTAGCACGTGGTGATGTTAGAAATGGAGGAGATGGTATATGTGGTAATGGAGATGATAGTGGAGTAAGTGGTAATGGTGGTGGGGTGGTTAAGGCAAGAAGTCTCTCGACCTCTTCCCTAAGAGGAAGTGATATGGATGGCTCATTCCGGATAGATATCCTGGCAGTCATACGGTGTACAAGTGGGACAGAGTCGGCCAGAGCTGGGTGCTCCTCCTCCTCATCCTTGTCCTTGTCCTCATCATCATCATTATCC
Organism: Tanacetum coccineum; assembly: GCA_026074375.1. Classification (NCBI taxonomy): domain Eukaryota; kingdom Viridiplantae; phylum Streptophyta; class Magnoliopsida; order Asterales; family Asteraceae; genus Tanacetum; species Tanacetum coccineum. Next base: position 14,527 of record BQNB010077956.1, read on the forward strand.
CTATGAGCAAGGTAATCAATTAGATCCTCCTCGGGATCCTCATCGTCCTCCTCTGGTTCCTCCTTTGGATCAGACTTAGGAACATATCCTGGTGAATTTGCAGTGGGTGAGCAGCAACAGTAGAGCTGCACACGTCCGGAGATCTCATCCCCCTATGAGTAGTACTCAGGGTACATCGGCTCAGACTAAAGTCCAGTGGGTGAGGTACCCCCTACGGCTCCCACGGGGCCAGGTATGTAGTCAAGTGATGGTGGAACCTCAAGGCCAGGTATGTAGTCAGGTAATGGTGGAACCTCGGGGCCAGGTATGTAGTCAGGCGATGGTGAAACCTGATAAGCAGCCATTATGTAAGCATATGGGTCCTTTGGCATAATGGGTGGTCCATCAACTCCTGGTGAACCAATGTCTGACCCATCCTCAAATGGACTAGACACTGCCGTGTAGGTGATCGTGGAATCTTCCAAATCTGACATAACCGTATCTGAAACTCCAACATAACTTATATTAGTATTTAATATAAGACTCTTATAGTAATATACATTTATATCATAACATGTATATCAATCATGAATATCAATCATGCATGCATCTAGCCTAACCGACTAATGCACAATTAGTGTATGTATGTCCCGTGAAAACCCCTTTGTATGAATGCAATGTTTGAAAACGGTTATAGTCCAGCAAAAACATTTGACCTGGTTCTCTATAACCTTGGCTCTTGATACCAATCTGTAACACCCCCAAATTGGGTCGCAGCGGAATAAGGGTCCGGGGCGTGTTACTTCTCAGATCAATAACACAAGATAATATAAGAACGACCAAAAAGTCGTTTAAAACTGATACATTGGATTTAATAAAGTATGTGTTACAAAAGCCCGAAGCTTTACTTATTTACTTGTTATTATTACAAAGATTTCCAGCCCATAACAGATATACAAAATGTAATGCGACTAAATCTTTAATGCATGACTTCAAAATATAACCACCAATGTATCCTTCGCACCTCGTGCTTAATGATCTCCTAAAAAACATTGCATTTAAAACGTCAACATAAAGTTGGTGAATTTCATAGGTTTATGTAAATGTATATGCAGGACCGCAAGACTTTCCCCGTGATAATGCAACAGATGCAGACATCACAAAATGTAATTACGTTTTCCTAAGCTCATGACACTGAAGCTCAAAATATGCGAATACAATACTTAAATATTGCCTACATTGCCCGTAATGATGTTCAACCCGTAACATCCAACATCCGACATGATATACGTTCGTTTCTAGTGATAGCTAGTCACCCGAACGGGGAGGTCAATCCTAAATAGATCTATCTACAATCATTCGCGCTCACTTTCCAGTAATTGACAGTTCATGATTCATGGGCATAGTGGGTTATCGCTACTTAGGCAAAACGTAATCATGATAAAATGTACACTTGCGTCCAATTTGTAAAACATGCATATGTTTCTCACCCCAAAACTTTAAATTAAAATGTAAAATATGGGGCTATGAACTCACCTTGAGTGAGTAAACTGATAACAAATACTCCCAGTAAAAACGGCGTCACGCTAACGCCATCCGAGTGCAACCTAGTTTATATAGGTCGATCTAGTATTCAAGTACGTTGTTAACAACAACTGTATATATTCCTATTCTATTATCATCGTACTATCGTTCGGGGCTATCATATTTTAAGATGTCATTGACTATGCCGTACGAGGAAGTTAGGACACTTCTAAATGTAAATCCAACAAACTCGTCAATACGCCATATGAAGAGCTCATCTTATGAAATTCCCTATTAATTAATAGCACTTCGATAAACTAGATAACAATATAAATATATATAGCCTATATCACCATCCTATTTGTTTAAGGTGAAATCGTAATTATAAAGTAAAAGTTTATAATTACGGCCTTTTAGTAAAAAATGACATAACTTTGTCATTTAAGGCCCGTTTTCTCGCGTGTCTTACGCTCACACTTTCGTATTAAGACGCGTGTTTCTTTTTGTCGTAAAATACATTCTTAGGTTTTGAGATTCTGTGATGATAGTTTTTTACTGTTAATAAACAGCTATATGATCGTTTTTATACTTTTAATTACGTAGAACCCCGTTTTTGTGTATCTTATTCGTTTATAGCTCCGTTTTTTAGCGATTTTTCGGAACAGGGTTCTCGTAATTGAAGTTTTATATATTATTGATGTTACAAAAGTATAGTTTTCTGCCAATGAATAGTAACTTTTTATCAAATTTGTTCTTATAAGTTTTTAGCGTCGTAAATTGTAATTACTTATCTTCTTCGTTATAAATCCGGATTTTCAAGTTATTTACTTATCATTTTGGAATCCTCATGAGATGCAATATCTTTATAAAAACATAATATGAGTGCTTTCAAAATCGAACAAACCGAAAAGTTGAGGTTTAGTGATTAGACATGTTTTACGCAGATTTTTGTACCATTTAGATTCAAACACTTAGTTATAACTACTTTACAACAAAATATATCTTTATGTTCTTACATATATTAAATCATTAGTACATTAGTTAGCTCTATGTGCGTCCACAAGTTAAACAGGATTAACATGTTATTTTACCATTTTCATTTGTAATTTATTAAGTAAATCTTTTAAAACCCTAATTGTTCATTAAACTGTTTACTTAACAAGTGTGTACAAGAGTTATACTGCCATTCTAACCTTCATATTAAATTCATATAACATATAATATAAGTGTACCAAAATAATGATCATATGTAAAAATCCATTCAATAATTCAAAAGTACCCTAGATTGGTGATTTAACTAAGTAAAGCATAAACACACATAAAATATTAAATATGAATAGATTAAGCTTTTGGTATAACCTTGTGTGAATGAGTAGAGGTAAGAATAACAATTACACCCTTGTGATTAACAACCTTGGCTTGAAAATATTAGGTGAAACCCTAATTTTTCTCAAGAAATCCTTATTTGCTTTTCTTGATTCCTTGCTTGCAAATGGTGAACCAACTCTTTAAAAAACAACTTAATAGTTTTTTAATGATGTGTGTATGCTTGTATAATGATAGAAAATCAAGTTATGGATTTAATTTTGTAAGGTTTTGGAGCCGTGGGTTGATATGAGAGCAAATGAAGGATTTTGTGATTTTCTAGCAAAGGAAATGAAGAGAATGGCCTTCTTAGCTCACCATGCATGCATATATATACTACTAGGAAGATATTTGTGTTCCTAGTTGGTTCTTGCAAGGTGGCAAGCTGATACACATGATAAGAAAAAGTAGGCTTATTTTAGGGCTTATCTTTGTCTAGTCATGATTACAAGTTGATACAAGATGCATGGTATAAAGTTTATTTGTTGAAGTTCTTGGTTCCTCTTGGCTTATCCTTTTCATATTACACGAAAATATTATGTTATGTATAAGTTATATATGTATTTGATCATTTTAATAATGTATCACTTGTATGTTTATAAAGTATAAATGTAGTATAGACTTAAAAAATGTATACTTGTAATTGTAAGGAAATGATTTGTATTCCTTCATAATGAATATGTATAAAGTGAATAAAATCACTTGTGAAGTTTATAATAAAACTTTAAGTATCTGAGTACAAATTTTTGGTATTTGATGAGCGAGATAAGTTAACGTTCTTCCGGGAAGGTTAAACGTTACTTTTAGCGCGAATCGTGTCAAACTTACGTAACCAATAAAAATAAAATGTGCCAATGTTAATAATTATCCTCTAAATAATCAATTATAAACACTTGCTTGATGTAAAACATTTAATTGTTTAATGCCCCGTTTACATGGAATGATCATTTTTTAGTTTCGGATTTAACTTAACGTTTAGGTTTAAGAGAAAAACGCGTATAAATACCCTAATAATATTTTGCATTTACATAATGTCGTATAATGACCTAAAACATAAGGTGTTATAGAAAAACTATACAACCCCCGTTCTAGTTTTCCACAATTGGCATCAAGAGCTAGGTTATCAAAGTTTTAAAATAAATTGTATTTTAAATCTTTAAACGATTATGGCTTCGGAAAACTACAAAGAAGGTCAATCTTATCGCAAGACCACTCTCTACAAGGGCAAATTGTTTTATATATGGAAAAACCGTTTCGGAAACTTACGTGAAGTTAAGGTATTGATCTTTGGTATATCATAGCTCATGGTAACTACAAACCTACCATCAAAGACAAGGATGGCAAGGATGTTGTTACACCATATGAAAAACTTGATGAAAATCAAAAGAAAATACTTTCCAAAAATGATGAAGTTAAATGGTTTTTATACAATTGCTTTACCTAAAAGGTATATGAAGAATTTTCATGTGAGAAATGGCCTAAAATATTTTAGGATTCTTGAATAAATCTCATCAGGTAACAAACAAGTTGTTAAAGATAATAAAACTAGATCTTTTTGTTCTAAAAATATGAGGAGTTTATGATTACGATTGATGAAACCATTGATTGTGTCTTTTCTAGATTCTAATACCATTATTTTCTTCTTTAAAGACTGATGAATCTTTTTCAAGTCGTAACCATGTTAGGAATTCTTGAGGGCTCTTCCATCAAATGTGCGACCAATGGGTAACGGCGATAAGGAAATCCAAATACTTGTCAAAGCTATCGTAGACGAACTTGGTTGGCAACCTCACGTCTTTGGAAATAGTTCTTGAATGAAAATGACTTAGGAGATTGCAAAGAACAAGAAAGGAAACGTACAAGTCTCTAGCACTCAAAGCTAAGACAAGTCTTGAAGTGATGATGATCATCTTCTAGGATAGCAAATGATGGGAATATGCAATGGCCTGTAAGGGATTTCAAGAATTCTTTGAAGAAGAGGCAAGTTTGTGTCGACAACCTATGAGACAAAAAGGAACTTCCGAAATATCAAGGAAGATAAAACTGGAAAAGAACGAAGATGCTTCAAAGTGTGGTATCCAAATCACTTCTAAGTAGTGATAGCACCAAAACTTTGCCGGTGTTCAAAGGCATTCGTAATCTGTCAGGAGTAGGAGCGATAGTTGGAGTTTTACTCAAAGAAAGAAGAGATGTCTCATCGGCTCATCAAACGAGGTATTATCCGATGATCCTTACTATAGTAGCTCATCTTTAGATAACAAATCTAGGGAAAATGAGTATGATAAACTTAGCCAAATTAGTCTTAGAATTATCAATAAAAACAAACATCTAAAGACTAAAAATGGATTGCTCAATAAGACCATTAACAAACTTAAAACCAAGCTAGATGTGTTAGAAAAAGGTAACGAAACTAGTAGCCATTGTGATGCTTGTAATGAACTTAGATTAGAAGTTAACTCTCTAAGACTAAAACTAGCTAGTTTTGAGAATAGTAGTTCATCTTTACAAAAAATGTCCAAAATGCAAAAAAAACCGTTTCATTCAAAAGACAGTTTGGTTAGGATCAAGAACTATAGCTTCCCTAGAGATAAGAAACACTAAATCAAAAATCTAGGAGATCACCTTAAAAGCTTCTCTATAGACCGGCTTGCGGTGCCATTCATCATAGCACCGGCCAGTACCAAGGAACAGCACCGGTGGTCTGATGCAGTGCAGCAAAAGGAAAGAATTGGAAACAAAATGTTAAACAAAATGACTCCGTCTAAGTACAAAAAGTTATTTCTAGGGCACCAAAAGGTACAAAATACCACCAATTCTAAAACTGGTCAAGGACATGGGAAAAATTAAAATCCCAAACGCCCATAAATGACCATAGGAGATAGTAGCCTTACCCCAAAAGCGATTATCGTCAAGTAAATTGGAACTATGAAACACAACATGAACAACAATTACAACCTCCTATGTATAATCAATGGTGTCCTTTTCCTCCATTTCCATACATGGGACAACCAAACGGTATGTATAACACTAACGGACCCATGAGATATTGAGGACCAAATGATTGAGTTGTTTTATGCATCTAGGTCCGTCAAAAGGTGAAACTTTGACCCGGATGAATGGATCCAAGATAGCGGTTGTACTAGACACATGACCGGAAACAAAGATCTCTTCTCATCCTATAAACCTTTTGATGGAGGTAACGTGTTGTTTGGTAGTAACACTAAAAGCAAGATCATTGGCAAAGGTACGATTTCTCATAACTCCCTCACCATCAATGATGTTAGTCACATAGAAAATCTTAGTTTTAATCTTCTTAGCATAGGTCAAATTTGCGATAAAAAGTGCAATGTACTATTTAGTGGAAAAAACCTGGTAGCAAAATAAATTAAAAACGGCATAACCTTAGGAAAAGGACATTTAGGAAAAATGGCCTTTAAATGAAAATGGGGGCAACTCACAAAAGCGCCTTGGTCTACCATATAGATGATACTTCGACCTTTTTTGGCATCAAAGAATGGGTCACGCCATTATGCAATATACAATGTTAGAAATTTTTTTACCAAAACTAAAGTTTGAAAAAACATTTTGCGACGCTCTTTTGCAACGTTGGATAAACTACCTAGTGTGAAACTGTTTTGTTATTATATTACTTAAACCGGTCCGACAACACCAACTTACTTTAACTCTACTAACTTAACAGAAATAACATACCAACACACCACCCAACCCATCCCATCAAACCCCACCACCGCCCCCTTTCCCCCCCCCCCTCCTCCTTTGTTTGTTGTTTTTTGTTTGTGTTTTGTTTCTTATTTTTTTTTATTTATTTCTTTATGTTAGTTTCGTTATTATTTCAGTTCTAAGGCGGCGTCTTATAATTAGGTCGCTGTATAGGTCGTTTCGGTTACTTTGTTCTCCTCGTTGTTTTACTGTTCAATCGGTTTGCTATAGGTGAGTTCATAGCCTCCGTGTTTTCCTTGATTACATATACTTTATAATTTCTGAGGTGAAAAACATGCTCGATTACCAATATCGTATACATTATTGATTTCAAATCGTTTATATGTTCGTTTACAAACTCGTTGTTTAATGATTGTTATCATCTTTTTAATATGGTACAAGTACTTAAAGCTTTACGAAATACATCATTGCTTGCTTTTAAATTTGGACCGAGTACTTTATTTTTACTTTTTCCTTGTTTACGTATCTGCTTATGTAACTGTTTTTAAACACAAATATCTATGGTAGAGGGCACCATGTTATCTTTGGGTAGAGCACCCATGTTACCTTATGGGTAGAGGAACCCAATTATCTAAGGGTAGAGGTTACCCACCCACAACAACAATATTGTAACAATAATAATCACTTTTGGATATTGTATAACAAGCAATTTATCACTTTAAAATCTTGTGGGTCTACATTTATTTTTGTGAAGTTTCTTGATTACTAAATACCTTTCATAATACTATGAGTGAGGCATTATTCACTAAATGCTTTTTTTTAATTCTCGTAAATACTTTACTTAAACTTATTAATTCACCAACTTTATGTTGAGTTTTTTTTTTTAAGCAAAGTTTTTCATGTGCTATAGCTGTGGACTACTCTGATGTGCTTGTCGAGTTACGTGCAATATGATATCATCTTTTAAGACTTTATTATCATTCATACTCGTTGACTTTTAAAAAAAATAGTTATGCTTCCGCAACGTTTTCAATTTCATTTCAAATCTTGTAAGACTTATCTATTTTTAATAAATACAACGAGTTATGATTTTCAAAACGTCCAGGCAGTGGTTCCTTGATCTTGTTGTGATTTTATTTGACGTCGCCCCCGGGAAGTGTTTCCATCAAGGCGTTGGGGGTGTGACAGTATCCTGCACTAAAAATGAGTGCATGGCAAGGGTGTGGGATAGTTATATAGTTGATGTGACCATAATAACATTTACAGGTTTAAAACATGGGTTAATCCTAGTGCCTCTTATCTATCAAATCCTAGTTCTCACTATGCGGTCTCGGGATGCATCACAAAAACAAGTTCTTGAATTTAATATACTATCGGTACACTCATATAATTTAATACCAATACCAATGTTCCAGAAAAGGCGACAAAGACCATATGTACACATCCGTAACGACGAAAAATAGCACATATGGTGCATCGAACCTTAACTGAAACAAGATAAAGGTTATAAAACTATTTGGTTATCAAATAACTGGATACCCGAAGTTAAAGATCTATAAAGGCGAACTCATAATTATTGTGGGGTGGAATTTTGAGGGTTTTTATGTCGTCATATAAATTCATAATCCATATGAGTATTAATAACTCAGTTTTTGTCCGGTATGTGTCATAAAAATTTTAAATTTTGGTCAAAATTACCTTTTTTTGCTATGTTTTGATATATTACCCTTATTTTAAGGAACAAGCAAATGGCAATTGAAGGAATAGTTTCTAAGGCTTATTTCCCTTACATTTAAGTTGAACATTGTCTCCAATGTTCTTAAAAGTACCCGTAAAAATGAATAAAGGGAAAAGAAAACAAGTAAAAGAAACTAGTACTCCCCTGGTTTGCTCAATAATGGAGAAGAAACATGCGAATAATGGTTAGATCGACATCAAGAGTCGTCCATGAAACTTCCTAAGAACTTCCAAGCTTCTTCTCGTCAAATATAACCTGTAAATCAAAGACAAAGACAACTACACCAAGCGTAAAATCGATGGGATATGATATTATACAACGAGAGTTTAGGGTTTTGACTCTATGAAAACAGTAAGATGAAATAGGTGAAAATATGATTATAATCATAGGTTTTGCCGGATTACACCAAACTACAAATTTTAAATATTGCAATTTTATTTTTCAAAAATACTGCAAATATTTTTTGAATTTCCCATTGTGGAGACGCGACGCCGTCGGGTTTAATCCTGACGCCATCTCCACATACTGTGAAGATTTCCTCTTTGTTTTTAATGAGAAATTTCCCGCACAAAATTTTATTAGTTATATCTGTAGAAAACACTGCATAAAAACCTAGAATTAATCAAATACATCATATGACTCGAAACTACGAGAATTAATTAAACATTTATATTTAACATGTTGAATTGGTTCTTATAAACTGAGATATATCCCCTACACTTATTTTGTTGCAAAATACCTTTGATTGCCAATAAGATGAGGTTAAAGACAAAGCAAAGCATGATTACATAAATGATTCAAACATAAAAGAATAAATGATAAAGAATTAAAACACATGACAATCCTAATACGCGAGAAAAATAAACACTGGGTTGTCTCCCAAAAAGCGCTTTTCTTTATTTCGGTGTTCTAATAGTAGACTCGGACAAAAGGGGGGGGGGTGGTATTCACTGATGATGGAGTGTCATTTTTATACACTATTTCTGGGGTCATTTTTTACATCTTAAATCATGCAAATATAGCCAGATTATGTTGCTTAATCATTTTGTTATTCAGGGTTTTTAGCCATTCGTTGGCATTTGGAGGAACATACACGATGATTGGGCACATAGAGGAGAAACGGAGAGATTATGATCTACACCTTCTAATCCTTGAAGAAGTATTGCTTATAGAACGTGGAGACAGCGTCGCAAGCATAAAGCGACGCCGTCGTGATCTATTCAGTGACGGTCAGTTGGCATTTGTAGAACGACGTCAGGAGGTAGGGCCGACTCTTTAAAAGAGGATCAGAATCTCCACGTATAGTGACGGCGTCAGGACCATAACGCTGACGCGTCGTTGTGATGCATACTCTATATATATATAAACCGATTTTAGGGGTTTTAGTGTGTCCTTTTAAGATAAACTTTGTATATAACTTAGGGAAATAACCCTAGTCCTTGTAGCAGCTTTATAGGTCTGGTTTTTACGGGCTAAAACCCTATTGTACTTACCTTGGATTATGTTTTAATTCAAGTAAGTAGATTATTCAATAATCATTCAATATGTCTATGTGTTGTGTGATTGATTTATCTTCTTACTTCCTTTATAACATGCGAGGCTAAACCCTCCTTTGTATTTGCTTATGATTGCATGAAAGTCGGATTGTAGATCCTTTTACTGTTGCTTCTTGTTGATAAATGTGCTCGTTAGGCCTTAGAAAATCAACTTTTGTCTCTATCGCTGTTGACACATCTAGGGAAACGTGAGTGCGTCGAAAGGATACCATAGGGTAACAGTCTTAATACTACCTTTGTTGATCCCAATGAATAGATCTTTAACTCCTTAGCTTGATGTAAGGTTTAGTATCCTTGGATAAATCCAAAGGCACTAAGACTGAAACTTTGAGTGTATGATATAAACTATGCGGAATCTTGTTTATACCACTAAGAAGAATAAAAGTAATGAATGTTTAACACAAAGAAATACAACCAAAACAATAAGCTCCAATATATTAATACGAACACTCTTTGATAGTGTTAGGGTTTACAACCTTGAAGCTATGACAATGACAGGATGTGTGTGCTATCTAAGCTTAGGGTTCATTTTATCACTAAGGAAACTAATAGGCTTACAAAACGCGTTTAATGATAAATGCATATATAATCCTAATTTAACTCATGAATAGCATATAGAAGTACTGAACTATACAATGACTAAAGCACTAAGTATTAACTAACAGTACTAACTTATACTGGCAGGTACTAACCATGTTAAATGCTCTGCACCAACTATTATAGCCTAGCAGTAATAATAAAATCGGACTATTTTCCTTTAAACTTAAACAGCAGCCACAATCTATGAACCAGCAGTATTAACTATCCAAAAACTAACAGTTAGTAACTTCAGAGAAAAGCCTTCAATTCCAACAACCTTGCCTTATATGTTGATCCTCCTAAGGTATTTTCACCGATTTAATATACCTCTTAGGGGTTGTACTAATCTTTCAATACACCTTATTATGACTTTGCCTTAACAGAATATTAAATAGAGACGGATTCGTGTAATTCGTTCATAACTTAGGAAATACTTACACATTACATCACAAGTGTGACAAGGCAACATGATTAGGAGAAGCAATCTGATAAGTAGTGCATGATTAAGTAAATACATTTAATTATCATAAAGTTATCACCAGTAGATTAGATATTAGTTTAGTTATTAGTTAAACAAACCAACCTCTCAAACCATAGATTTACTTGCTTTCCTATAAATATAAAAACACAGAAAGAATCTTCTCTCAACCCCTAGTATTCTGTTAGACCGTGATCAAGCCTTCCCAACCTATTCCCCTAGAGAACAATAACAACCCCTGAGTCTTGCCTATACTACTACTATAACGGTTAGGTACTCTGCCTAGGGTGTTGTAAAACTTCTTGTAGAAGTCCCTTACGACAACCGCATTAAGTTTTTGGCGCCGCTGCGTGGGGAATAGTTAGGTTTCGATCATAATTTAGCTTAGTTCTACTCGCTTGAATCCTTTCAAGTGAGAATTTAATTTCTGCATATTAGCTTTCTCGTTGTCTATCTTTTTTGTGTTAATTGTTTCGTAATCTATTCTCGTCAACCACCATGGGAGACGAGAATCCTATATGTACTCTTGGAGACTACTCCAAACCTAGCCATGAGGGCCACAGGAATACCATTGAGCTCCTCGTAAGGAACAATATGGTACCTTTTTTATCCGACACCATCCGGTTGGTGCAAAATGGATGCCCATTCTACGAACTTTGGTCCGAGGATCCAAACCAACACCTAAGGATTTCCTAAAACTTTTGGACTCACTTGACCTTGACGGTGAAAACAGGGAAAGAACGCGCCTGCCTTTATTTTAATTTTCCCTTCGCGATCAAGCTAGCAATTGGCTTGAATGTCTTCTAGTAGGATCCATCACCACATGGGAGGATCTCGCTACTTAAAACATTTGTTAAAAATGCGAAAATTCGAATTAAAGTTTTATTTTTACAAACCAAGTTTACCCGCGACACCCAATGGTACCAAATAAATAATAATGATTTTAAATAAGTTTTATAAAAACATTTATAAAATAAGTCATGTAAATACTCAATTTTATAGGAAAAACTATTTGGAAAACAGTGGCGCAATTTTCGTAATCTATATCAATCGTTAACTTACCAAAATGAGACCCGAACCAATATTTTACAAAGGTTTCCCCATAAATTACAACTTTAGTCCCTGGGGGAAATATTTACAAAACTTACCCTAATCTATTATACACTTGACATTTCTTTTTAAAACTTTCTTGTATATAAATCAAAGAAACTAAGGTTTCATTTCATTATATCAAACCCTACACACATACATCTCCCCCTCTCTCTTTCTCTGGCGCCGTCGCCGAATCCGGCCAACCTCCGGCCACCACTCCAGCCGCCTACCGCCACCAGATCCAACCACCACCCTCATCTCCAAACCATCACCATCATCTTGCCATCTCTACCTTCGTGGCAGCCCACAACAGCCGCACCTCTACCAACTTCGCCAACACCACCATCCGCCGGCTGCTACCCTCTCCACCTTCATCATAACACCACCTCCATCTTCGTCGCATCTCATCACCACCATCCCCACTATGTCATAGCCGCTGCCATCATCACTCCACGCCATCTCTCACCTCCACAACCACCTGCCACCCACTATCTCAGTCACAAAAATGGGTGCGTTGGGTTTGGCAGATTCACCCACCAAGGGTGTGTTTGGGTTTTAGCACCACGGGTGCGTTTTGTTTGTAAACGACCGACATCGGGTGCGTTTGGTTTTGAGTAGGATGCGTTTTGGTCTTTATAACACCAGCAGGGTGCGTCGGGTTTGGTGGTAGCACCGAAAGGGTGCGTTTAGCTTATCAGTTTCATTAGGGTGCGTTGATTTATATAAACCAATTAATAAATATTACAAGATTTAGTAATGAAACCGGATCAAAATGGTGATTAAAGTGGTTAAATAAATGTGTTATTGTTATTTTTGTTTTTATGTTTTTTTAGTCTTTCAGGTGTGTTTGTTTCGCTGTGTAACCAGCCAAACAGGGCGTTTGGTTCGGCAGTTAACACCCGAACCAGGGTGTTTGGTTTTGCAAGTCATGGGTGCCGTTTGTTCTGGTCTAACAAGCCCATAAGGGTAGCTTTGGGGCCAGCAGCCCAATAGGGGTGTGTTTGGTTAAACTTGTTCTTGGTTAATTAATTAATTTTGTTTAGAGAATTGAGGTATTTGCAACACGGGTTGATTAAAAAGTGGAAAACGTTGAATTTTATAAAAAAAATAGGAAACGTGATATAAACGAATAGGTCATGCCGAATTTTATAAAAAATTCTATACTTAGTAATTTATCACTTAGATTCTATTATCTTAAAAACCCCATAAAATGGCAAAGTTATATAGTTTTAAGATTATTTATTTGTAATAATACAATAAATCGGTAAATAAACGAAAACTATACTTTTATAAACAAGAACAACTAGTTTAGTTAAAACGCATAACAAAATACTAAATTATAAAATATTATTTTATAATTCCCGACTATAACTTTTGTAAAGTCTTTAAAACGTCATCTATTTAATTCGTAACTTTAAAATGTGTGTTTACCTTATGCAAGCACTCTTTATTTATTTAGTTAAGTGATTTTCGAAAACGTGTCGAATTATATTGGTTTACTAATTTTTCTTACGCGTACTTAATATAATACATTTGTAAAGTATTAAACCTTGCGACTTATTCTTTTGGTTGTTTGTCTTATTATATAATTCACCATATAATATATAATTGTTTCTTCATATGTAATAATACGTAAAATGATTACATACATTGCGTTTTAATTTTCCGGTGTGATTTATTTAACCAACCACCAAACTCTTACAACGGTAAATCCAAATCCCTTATCAACGTGTCGCGTTGATGTGCTCATCTATCGGAAAACCCCAATTCATCATCCTAAGCTAATAGGACTTAGTCGTTAAGTTAAGCTGCATCTCTTTAAAAGCCGACCTTTTCGTTCTCTGTTTGTGCGCGTGCTTATTATTTGCATTTCTGCTAGTTGCTTTGCAACATCAAGGTGAGTTCATAGCCCCACGTTTTACTTGTTTTACATATACTTTACTACTTTTTGGGTGAGAAACATGCTCGTTTACAAACTCGTTTATATGTTGATTGCAAACTCGTTACATGATTGATATCACACTCGCTTTTACTTATGGATTTAAGTACTTTAAGCTTTTACGAAAACATTGATTACTTTTACATTGGACACAAGTGTTTTCTGTTAGCGTTTCCTGTTTATGTGTTGCCTAAGTTTGCTTACAAACCCAATACTGCCCAAATTATCATGAACTGTTAATCTCTTAACCGGAGGACCGGTTGAGGGAGCGCGAGTGAATAAATAGATCTATTGGGACTAATTATCCCTATTCGGGTGAGTAGCGCTCACTGTTCGAGTTTGCCAAGAACAAACGGATATATGTGTCTTTGGGCATATCTAAGATAATAAAATCTATGGGAAAGATGAATTTATCAACTTTTATGAGCACATTTTCGATTATTCCTCTTGGGTATTGGATTGACCTATCCGCAAGTTCTAAACTAATTCTAGTAGCCCTCGGTTCTCCTAACCCTAATTTATCATACATCATATATGGCATCAAACTTATAGTAGCTCTTAGGTCTGCTAACGAATTATCAATGTGTAATTGGCGGATGTCACAAGGATAGCAAAACTCACTGGGTCTTTTTCTTTTGATGGAAGCTTGTTTAATAACACGGTTGAGCACCTTTCATTCATAGTGATCGTACAAGCTTCTTCGAGTCTGGCCTTATTGGTCAGTAAACCTTTCAAAAATTTGGCGTATTTTGGGAAATGGAACTGGAGATGTTTGTTTCTCGCTTGATGGAGTTCGTTGGTTTTCTAGGGTTGATCATTGGTGAGGTCTTCATTTGATTCAACTGGCTTGTCAAGATTTACTACCAGAGGTTATTCGGTATGTAAGTTTGCATTGTTATTTTGAACATATTGAGTTGTAGTTTTTCCATCTCTAGTAGTTACTCCTTTAATTTCGCAATTTGTCATCAGAGCATTATTGACCACCTTTAACAACTCTTGTACTTCGAACCTGAGCTCACTTAATGAATTGTTACTTTCTTTGAATAAGATCTCGTTGGTTGTTCATAATTCACAGATGAATGTTCTCATCTCTTCATGTTCTCGTTTTCCTTCGTCAATGAATTTGTATAGCATTTCTTTCATTGTTAACCTTCTTTCCGAATAGGTAAAGTGATATGGACGAAGTCTGGATGCTGCTTCTGAAAAATAAGACATGATTCAAATTAAAGATATTCTAGGGAAATAGACTTGCAAAGATATTTAAAAATCTAAGTCATTACGCCGTATACAAATAACTGAATACGCCGTATTACTGAACAGAACGGATACGCTGTATTGGACAGAAAGTTGAATACGCCGTATCCAATGGAAATGGATACGCCGTATCAGGTAATCGACCAGAACAATGTATTAGAGAAAACAATTAAACACACAAACAACTAAACTAAGCAAATATACAAACAAACAATTAAAGACAAATATACAAAATTATACACTAATCTAAATTACACTAATCCTAAGGGTTAGATCTAATCTAATGTTAAAAACCAAAATATCAAATAAAAATCAAGCTTAAATTTTCACTCTCCGACAACGGCGTCAAAAACTTGATTATGTCGTAGTGTAGGTGTAATTTATGCTTTCAAGTTTTAAATTTATATTTTGCCGACTTTACCTAAAACAACACTTTCACAGGGCAGTGTACCCGGTCATATGGGAGTTTCATGGTAAGTAAGGTGTTGATCACTAAGAGCGAGAAACAATCTTTTAATTTATTAATATTTTAGTTATCTAAACTAAGTTAATTATATCTATGTTAAACGTATGCTAAACCTATGTTAATCATAAGTTTAATGGATAAGGGGGGTTTTTCAGCCTGAGAGACTGGCACGAGGTTTGTGGTGACTAGAATCAACTTAAGACACTAAAACACACGCAAGTAAATTAACAGAAAATAAAAGAGCGGTCTAGCCAAATATAAGAAAACTATATTAATCATTATTAAGTCAATCAGAATGTTGGTTTGTTTATTTAGTGCAATGATTACTTATCTCGAGGTGGCATATCATTCTTAAGACTTAGGCGATACTTCTTCCTAAGACCTAGATACGTAGAATTCTGTCACAATGAAACACATCCGCATAAAGCATCCTTATTTGCTTATTATAATCTATCTTAGAGATTAAAGCAATGGTGATCTTGTTAAACCCTATCTCATAGAGACTTT
>BQNB010077957.1:0-30684 GCA_026074375.1 Tanacetum coccineum
TAGACACCTATTAGGATATATGTGCGAAAATCTAGTTCTGTTACTTGCTAATAGATTAAATTGTAAAACAATGCAACGGGGACATACAAATAACAAAACAAACGTGTATTAGCTGAGAAAACTATTGATATAATTATCAATATATGTGCGAAAATCTAGTTCTGTTACTTGCTAATAGATTAAATTGTAAAACAATGCAACGGGGACATACAAATAACAAAACAAACGTGTATTAGCTGAGAAAACTATTGATATAATTATCAATATGGTTATGTATTTTTGGATAAATTCACTTGCTTAGTGGTCTATTTGTGCTAACTTATGCTATGATTGATATCAACATTTTTTTTTAAACAAAGAGTAAATTAATCAACTACATGGGCAATTTTAATATGGCGTAGTTGGGTGTAACTAGCATGTAAAAGTATTAATGGGATTTTTTAGGTGTTAGACACACAATTGTGCTATGCACCGGCACAAAACTGCCACGTGTGTACACAACTAACAAATTGATCGGAATGAGAAGTGCAGTACTGTTGCATTTGTCAGAGTAACAATCTGTCTAAATACATACTGGCAAACTGATGCTAAATTGCTATATAGAAACAAGACATCATTACTCTGTTACTCTGCTAACGGCATCATTAGTTTTGCACTTTCTAACTTAATAATGTTAGTGGGATGCTTGTGTATACTCAGATAGGTACATATAGTGTTTGATGCTTCCTGGTCTTTGGAGAAACTTAAATATCAGATTTTTGTGAACAAAGTGTCTAGTGTGACTTTTTATACTGATGTTATCTTGGGCGTTCCAGATTTTGGAAATGAACCCAGAGGATGAAGCTGAAGAAGATGGTGCTAATATTGATCTTGACTCGCAAAGGAAGGGTAAATGTGTTGTGCTAAAAACATCCACCCGTCAGGTACGCCACAATACACCACACATGTTAATTAAAGCTATTATCTTATATAATAAGTTTCTGGCGAGTTAATTTATAAAATATTTTAGTGCCTTTGCCTTTCTAGCTGGAAGTTGGTACCAATATGCTTACACTTCTGTAACACTTGCAGACAATTTTCTTACCCGTTGTTGGTCTCGTGGACCCGGATAAGCTGAAGCCTGGAGATTTGGTTGGTGTGAACAAGGATAGTTACTTGATTCTGGATACATTACCATCTGAGTATGATTCTCGAGTCAAGGCCATGGAGGTTGATGAAAAACCAACTGAAGATTATAATGACATTGGAGGCCTTGAAAAACAAGTAAGTTATCTTCATCTATATAAAATAACTACAAGCTGCCTCACAGACTGATGTAATGTTTGTGATTCACTGAAATCCGTTTTCTACTGTTATCTATGTGACAGATACAAGAGCTAGTTGAGGCTATAGTTTTGCCGATGACTCATGAGGATAGATTTAAAAAATTAGGGATCCGCCCACCAAAAGGAGTGCTATTGTATGGACCTCCAGGAACTGGGAAAACTTTAATGGCCCGTGCTTGTGCTGCACAAACCAATGCCACTTTTCTGAAGCTAGCAGGACCCCAGCTTGTTCAGGTATATAGCTATGTGTACTCTCAGTATATTTGTGTGATAGTCATTTTCTGTTTTGTGTTATCCATAATGGTCATGTGTTCTACAACCATGAATCTTTGTTATGAACATGTGTAGATGTTTATTGGTGATGGTGCAAAACTTGTACGTGATGCATTTCAACTGGCCAAAGAAAAATCTCCTTGTATCATCTTTATTGACGAAATTGACGCTATTGGTACAAAGCGGTTTGATAGGTATGTTACCACTTTCCTCTCTTCGAAATTACCCTGGCAGTACCATTTTTGTAGATTTTTTTTTTGTGTTATTTGGTTGCAAGTGTCATATAGCTACTATATATATATATATATATATATAATATATATATCACACCCCCTGATACAAGTCTCGTGTGAATGCAGTGAAGTTAGTGGAGATAGGGAGGTGCAACGAACTATGTTGGAACTGCTTAATCAATTGGATGGGTTCAGCAGTGATCAGCGTATCAAGGTACTTCTTTTGATCTCAGGTTAACCTAGTATCTAGCAAAGACAGAACTCGGTTCGGGTTATGCTCCAAATTTATAAGGATTGATCCATTAAAACTCATATTGAAACATCAAAACCTCCCACTTTTGCCACCTCTGCTTTATACCTTTGCTGTTAACTTATATGTCATCATTGGCTATGAAGATATCAAATTCACTCGCTCACGGGTTACAAGTTTTCCCTCTCTGTGGCTGACAACAGTTCCTTTGTATATTGTTAATTACTTTAATGAATTACTATACATGTATACTCTGGTACCAATAAGTAAAAGAAAGTTGTTGAGATGAAGTGATGAACTCTGGGGTCAAAAAGATTTACAACAGCTTATAGTAGTTTCTAGCTTCAACTAAAAGGTGGTTTTACTGCAGGTGATAGCAGCGACAAATCGAGCTGATATTTTGGACCCTGCCCTCATGCGTTCTGGTCGGTTGGATCGCAAGATTGAATTTCCTCATCCCACCGAGGACGCAAGGGCCCGGATCTTGCAGGTATGTCTTTATAGAAGTCATCTGTGGTTTTATTAGAATTGATCTTTAATTACATGTTTGTTGAGTTCGATTTTGTCAAACCTCTTTATTGTAGATCCATTCCAGGAAGATGAATGTTCATCCAGATGTCAACTTTGAAGAGTTGGCTCGGTCTACAGATGATTTCAATGGAGCACAGCTGAAAGCTGTTTGTGTAGAAGCTGGTATGCTAGCTCTTCGACGTGATGCCACGGAGGTACTAATGCTCACCGATATATCGTTTATGTTGTTGTCCATGAAATAAGCTATACTGTTGTCGCTAGATCTAATGCTTTACAATGACATGGCACCAATTTTGCATGTTACCACACTGCCCATTTTTGTTAATTGGTGGTGAAACTGGAACATCAATTTCTTATTTAAATTTGTGCCGAGTGAAGTGTAAAGTAGCTTGATTTGATTATTAAACTAGAGTGGTGGGCAAGCACATGATACACAATGTTTTTGGTCAGTAAAGAAGTGCATTAGTATTTAGTTGTGTGGGCCTTGATTTGGGACTATTATTAAGAGGAAATAGCAGTTCTGTGTATTTTACCTTGATCGAAACTGACACATAATACTATTCGTTGATGTGTAACAGTGTTATGCTTGCGTTAGGGTTAATGACTTTAATGGTTAATGGTGATATTTACATAATTGATAGTGGCTTTTAGAGTTGAAGTGAGTTTCATTGGTGAGAGTGGGTGCGTGTTGAAAGTAGATCGAAGCTTGGATTTTGTTCTTGTATTATTTACGATCTGTAAAAAGTTTAAAGTATTATTTGGATCTTGAAAACCGCTGATCTACATGGTCCAATGAACCATAAAGTGGTGTGTAAAACTGACACTTGATATATCGAGTGAAAAGTGAACTAAGATTTTCTTGTTTTCAGGTGAACCATGAAGACTTTAACGAAGGGATCATCCAAGTTCAGGCTAAGAAGAAAGCAAGCTTGAATTACTACGCCTAGGATATCCTATCACATTGCATTGTACCAGTGCAAACTATTGGATGTTTTCCTGTGATTTTAGCTGTATAAGATTTTACTAATTTTTTCTATATCATATATTCCGTAGTCAGTTTTCTGTTTGCTTTTGTTCTTGCATGCTTTTCATGTATAATTACATGGATGATTCAGCAGTTGCTATGGTATGAGCCAGCGTATTAAAGGCGTTAACCTATAGGTTGTGTATTTCTTTAGCCTCTGTTTGATTGTATAGGAATTTCACGAAAACGAAGCTTGTCAACTTCAAAAACCCAGCTTACCAAGCAAAATCATATAAATAAAGTGAATAGATAGATTTAAATTGGTGATTTGTATCCACATAGATTTTGACATACCTGCAAATGATTAAATATCGGCTGAACTTGGCTCAAAATATGACGAAAGTGCAGTATATATGGTGGTTTATGTTTAGAATAACGAATGTCTGAACAAATCAAACGACTCTCAGTGGTTTGCTCAACGCTCTTAACTGATATTTTGGCTTGTTTTTAGACACATTCAGGCTCCCATGTAAATCGGCTCTCTTGGAAGGAATATATAACTATTTGAGGATGCTAATTTGTAGAGCAAGTATGTATATAGTATTAGATAAAAATAAACAAACTAAAAGCCAAACACATAGACTCCTAGCTAGAAAACTATATAAAACCCAAAACTACAACAACAAAGCAGAAAAGCACCAAATAAACCTGATGCCAAGGTTGTCATGTCCATGCGAATACATGAGGATTTAAAACCCATCCACTCCAGTTGATTCATGATGTTTCGCAATATCTGAAATCCAAATTTTATGAACAAATATCGTGCTTGGTTCGCAAGATAAAATAAAGCGTTTAGCTCGACTACGTACCAGAACTTGAGAAGACCAAATTACATACCTTGCGTGCTTGCAATTTCGTCTACACAGGTATTATGTTATCGACACGAAACTTAATAACGTATAATAGAGTATTTTTGAAGTTCAAGTATCTACTCGGAATATTGAAATACGCGAATAACTATTTTATAGCCCAAAGCCCGAATTTAAAACCACTTAATAAATACATCAGGTTTAGGTTTTTTACATTTAAGTTTTCAACCATCATTAACGTAACTAGTTTGTGTCGCTCTATTCATAAACAAACTAGTGTAATACCCGTGCGTTGCACGGGTCACACGTTAAAAATCAACTAAGTGTTTTCCTTACGACAACCTAAGAATGAATATGTAAACAACATATATTATCTATCAACACAGATATTAAAAAGCATCATAAATTAACAAAAAAAAATATATGAATTGATATCATAAAAAGATAAGATATAATCATAGAACATGATTGAAGTTCAAAGTAGCCAGCCTAAAACCATTATTTTCATAATATATCGTTAATCAAAGTAAACATGCAGATAACTAATGAAAACAAATGTTAAGGATGCATATAAAAGACTAAAAGCGATTAATTCAAGCACCATCAACATCACCTTCATCAACTTAAGGCTCATCGGCCACAACCTCATCAACATCACCCCCATCAACTTGAGAGTCCTCAACCGTAGCATCCTCAACTTGAGCCATAGAAACGTCAATCTTGATATCATTTGTTGCACTATAGGAAGAACTTACAAGTGTGTTCACACCAATTCCATGTTCACACCATTTTTTGCACTTCAGCCGCGTCAAAACCCACTAAGGGTTTATATTCGTTGGTTTCATTCATAACTACATCCATTGTGCTTGCATTAGCTGCTAGATTACCCTCATTATCATTTATATGAGTGATAGGATGTTTGAATTCATAAACTTGAGCCCACATAAGATCATCCATCATCTTTTCTTCATCCTCATTCATAGCCGAACCCATGTTTTGATCGTCAATAACATAATCATCCATTTTTAAAATCGTTTAGCGACGATGGTATATTTAAATCCGAGTAAACCATACTTGATGTTGAACTTGAAGAACTCCCACGGTGTTTATTCAAGGCATTAACATCATTACCATAATACTTGGTAACTGCATACCTACGTACATATGTAGGTGCCAGATTATAACTGTCAATCTTGATTCCGAGAACAATCCACCTAGAAATTTTTTTGGTAAAGGGTTTCCCCGGTAAAGAGGCTATCAATAAAGTAATCCGCTATCCAATCGGGGTTTCCGGCACCCTAAATAAATAATGACATTTATTAAGTTTTAATATGATATATACGTATTAGTTGGATGTGTAAACTAAAAATAACTCACCTCCTTTATAGACTTGATAATCAACTCCTCCGTCGTAAGGCCTAGTATTATCTATATGTGAAAACTGAAATAAATAGTAATGTGCTGCAACTACAACCATTGTACTTTTCTAAAGATTGATTGTCATGTTATCCTGTAAAGATGATTCTGAAAGAAGCTTAAATGGTTTCATTATCAGTTTATAATCTTTTTTTTAATGTCATTTCAACTTAGGTAACTTAGTGTAGTATATAATTGATTCCTTATAAGAGAATTAGGAACATTGGTCGAATGGGATAATGCTTAGTACTCCGTATATATGTATATTCAAAATGCAAACCTGCTTAAGGTCTCACTTTGCAACACGTCATGAGGACCACAACATTTTGTATCTTTTAAAGGCACCGATGGAAATAAATGGCGCCATGTTGAGAGTTTAAAAGTAGCAAGAAATCCTCAATGTTTGTTGCAAAGATAGGTGTTGGTTCGTAGGGTACTATGTTTCATGAAAAAAGTATAACATGTAATGCATGAAGGAAAAAGTGTTCATACCTATCCTTACATTTTTTAAACATGTGTTAATTGACCAAGTAAAAAACCTTAGCCATCGCACATCAAAGTGACATTTATTTTATGTGGTTGAGATTAAATTACTGAAAGATCCTACGGATGATAGATAGCCACTACTTATTTTTTTCTCTATGTAGCGTCGGCAATAGAAAAGGAAATTAGCTGCTGTTGCATTGCCGTCTTGCTTGAATTTTGATTTCTGGTACAAATTGTAACATTAATAGTATATGTTTACTAATAACATGTTATCTGCTAATATGTTATAGTACATGCATATTATATGTGTGTACATATGCTTATATTGAATTTGCGGCTAAGTTAAACATGGTCTATGCTGATTATTCTTGTTTGTTTGCTTAGTTAGAGTTCACAAATCTATTTATATGCAATACAATGTTCGTTATATATAGTTTTTACTCATAGTGCGGTAATGTTGGTTACTAGATTGCACAATCGCGTTATTCTTAATACTTATCTCTATCAAAACCTTGTTTGTATGATTGTATCCACAGTAAGTTTTTGTTGTCTTTTCAATACTTGTTTTACATTCTGGTACGATAGATTATAATGCCAAGTCTTGGATATTACTAATGCTTAACCAAGAGAGGAATACATTAGTACTTAATTTACATAAATTGATGCTTGTCACTCAAACTTGTACACATTACTTGATGATCAACCTTTCATCCATGGTACGAATTCTGCACAGCCCTGCTTATTCTTTGTGGAAATAATTTGTTGTCAATTTGTATATTAATATATATAAAGGCTAACAAAATTATTTATAGAAGTTTGAGTATCATCATAAAATGAGATTTGCTATCGATATCAGGCTGGCTCCGTCAACACAAATTTTCTGTCACAGGATTTGGTCATTCAACTATTACACGACTGATAGATTTATAATTCATATTTTCTTTCGTGTGTTTTTGTTTGGATACATTATTGGTATTGAGAAGAAACAAAGAGCGCTTTGTAACGTTACTTGATATGTTTTGTTTTGCACCACATTGGTTTCCTTTTGTTTACAGTGTTGTTAGTAAATGACTATGTTATGTGTTCAAATGCCAAAAATAATATGCTTAAGCCTATCTAAGTTTAATCAAGACAAACTTGTAATTAGTTCATAAGATTGACAAATGTTTCTCTCATTTTTTGAATATTTTTATTTAGAAAAAGTTCTGGCCTTGTGAGTAACATACATTATTTTTTGTGAACTTAGTTCCAAGGTCAACCATGGATGACGAATACGCAAATGTGAATGGAAGAGATCCCAAAATTCTGCTAACCACATCTCGCTCCTCTTAAACAGTTTATAAAGGTATGCCTAATCGCTGAATTTATTTTTGTCATTATGTTTAGACGTGTCATCTTGTTTTCTTTAGTTCCTATATTCATATTGTATGGAAAAGCAATTGCTGATTGGTTCTCACTTGCAGGAATTGAACATTGTTTTCCCTAACTCGCAACGAATAAATCGTGGTGCCCAGGTTAGCTAATTGTTAAACTTTAAAGGATTAATGGCAGTCGATTTACCTGTAAATTCTTGACATTTTGTTTCTCTTTGAGAATGTCAAAAATGCTATTACTCTTAAAAGTTGTTTCGCATACAAAAGCTTTTAGATAAGAAGCATCTGAACATGACATTTGAGGTGACTTGATATGGCTTTGGGCAAATAAAAGTAGCGCGGAAATGCACAAGTTTGGATTAAATTATTTAACAATCAGGATCTGGTTTTCCTGTGAAATTACTATCTCCATCCCAATACTTAATTAACAAAAGGCATCTCATATATATTTGAGGTGTAAATTATTAATGCGACCTTCATCAATGTTCATTTGTGGTAATACTTTTTCTAGACAGTTTTATTCAACCAGCAAGTAGAATACACTTTCTATGAATTGAATATGGGTAAATAACAATGTGATTGATGAGTTTTTCTTGGAATTTCGGTGAATGCAGGTTATATCTGAAATAGTTGAGACTTGCCGAAAACAAAGCTTCACAGATCTTATACTTGTTTATGAAAATCGTGGGGTACCTGATAGGATAGTTATAAGTCACTTACCTTTTGGTCCAACTGCTTACTTTCAGATCCTCAATGTGGTGAGTGATTCTTGTTTTTTGTGCATCTTATCGACTTTTTTACCATTGGTAATTAAATTCTTCTAAGCAAATTAAGGTTACGAGACATGACATGAGAAACACAAAGGAAATGGGAACTGTTTCAGATGCTTATCCTCATCTGATTCTCAACAACTTCTCTACTAAGGTACATACTTTTCTTGTCATATTCACTGAAATCATTGTTGTAAGATAGGTCATGTACGTGCTAGATCTTTGATGTCTGGTATAATGTTAAGTGGTGGTTGTCATTATGACACTGCACGTCTGCGCTTAAATCACTTATGGGCAGAACATCTTAAGAGTTGAAACAAGTGGTTTCATTATCTTTTTATGGTATTTTTTTTGACAAGTATCTATTTTCATCATGTAATTCAATAGATTGGTGCAAGGACCGCAAACATCTTAAAGCAACTCTTTCCAGTAGCCAAGCCTGATTTGAAACACGTAATCACTTTGGCGAATCAGTCAGATTACATATCTTTTAGGTAGTTTCTCGATGCACGCCCTCTTTTGTTTGATATGACTTAATTAACCCTTGTATTTTCCTGATGGGTTCAGATACGTTGCATGATTTAGTTGAGAGGACTTCCATTTTTATGTTGATGATTTTGTGAACATGCAGGCATCATGTCCATTGTCAAAGTGGAGATCCGGAATCAGTTAGTCAAAAGGAAGTTGGTCCTCGGTTTGAATTACAATTGTATCAGGTAACAATTATTAAACACGGTTAATATTAGTTTCTGTTCTGTTCCCTACGTCCAAAATGTGACTTATATTTATCCTAAAGTCATGGCATCTTTATTGAAGTCTTAGATAAAAATCAATTTTTCATAACAGTTTCATTACAAATTTGAATATTGGTTATTAGTGGTTTAAATTTCAGTTCACAATCAATGCACTTGCCTTGAAAGGATATAAAAGTGAATTTATAGTATTATGACATAAGCACAAAGTGTTTCCCACAAAAAAATTCGTTTGTTATTAATATTTTAGATGAATGATGATTTTTTATATTTTCTTTATAATCCTCTTTACCCCTGGACGTATGAGTCTGGTTCCGGATCTATGCTTGATTGATCATTGTGCTTTGTTATATCGGTTTTGCTGTGATTGTTGCAGATCAAGCTTGGAACGGTTGATCAAGAAGAAGCCGCAACAGAATGGGTATTGAGGACTTTCATGAACACGTCCAAGAAGCTAAACGTCTTGGGCGAATGAAAAAAACCTGTTAACCTGCGGGGATATTTTTTGGCTTATTTTCTGACCTCTCGAATTTGATTTTCTGATAAAAGTTATTTCTTGACTGATATATACGTATGTTTTGTTGACGTCATATAAAATTTTAGTTGAGTTTCTTATTGAGAGGTCTTTTAAAATGTATTTTTTTTACTTTCGAAAATCAAACAGCATATCCTTTGAAAACTTCTTCCAGCTGCAGATGTAAGGCCCTAAAAACCTTCCCCAATACCTATACGTTGGTCAATAGTGATACGAGCTTAAGTAAGACTACTATGTTTGAGTTAACACACAAGATAAACAGCTAAAAATTACGAACTGAACACAGCTGGTTTTGCTCAATCCATGTACACACGTAATCTTTGATCCGTCAAATGAACCCTTAAAGCAGCCTAGCCCCAAATGCTTTATATGTGACCAAAATAATAAAATTCAGGGACGAAAGTTAAAAAAAGCCGTTCATGCAGTCGATCACAACCACAAACGTGTCAACCCAAAACAATCCACACCATCCCTCCAAGCATCGGTTGCGGTCAGGTCATCAAACCATCAAAAACCAAATCAACGGCTATGAAACTGCCCGATTCAAAACTCGGGCACATCTGTTGGTCTATAAAATTGACAGGATAGTTTGGTTTCAGTTAAAATTTGATAAGTTATGCAAGTTTGTGACTGTATATAAAATATATCATATCATATGGGTAAGCTTAAGCTCTTAAATAAACTAAGACACTGAAATCAGAGGCATACTGATTTGTATACTCGATTATGTTCAGTGTTGTCTTCGACATGGAGTAAAACGATTAACAAACCAAACTAAACCGAATAAAACCATTCTGCTTTCTATACTTGTTTGTGGTTTGGCTTGGAGCCGATTTGAAGTGTTTAATCATTGTTAGAACTTAAGCGTTTAGTTGTTGCCATATAGTTTCTAGAGACAAGTTCAAGCATTTTCCGGTTTATTATGTTATAAGATAGAATGGAATTTGCGTAGTGTTTGGTATGATGTAATAAAAGTTGGAATGAAAACGGTTATTACTATTTAATGGAAAAATCTTGTTTGTTTACAATTATACAATGTAATGCTTCATTACAATGAATGACTCATTACATTAAAAACTTCCCTTTTAGGGGGCCCCTCTTTTTTTTTCATTACGTCCGTAATGTAATCAAAATTACATAAAAGTCCACCATTAACTAACCACATTAAATACACTTCTTATTAACTATGGACATTTTAGTCTTTTTTTATCGATTGCATTACATCCTATCATACTAACCAAATATTATTAATAAATGTAATGAATTATTACATTACATCATTTATTCCATTACGTCGCTTATTCCATTCATTTAATACTATTTCATTACATCCTACCAAAAGAACCCTTGCTGTTTTTGGTTTTAAACTGAGGAATATGCTTTGGCTTTATGCAATTTCTAAAAACGAGGGATCTGAACCCGTACAACCCGATAAATCCCCAAGCATCCCGACTTATGAACACCCCTACACATGACTAAATTAGTTTATGCACAACTAGGGTGATTTTCCTGAACACCGACCCATCGTGAAATGTCATAAGTTGCCAAGACGCTTGCAAGTGACCTGAAACCACAATTCGGAAATCAACGCCAATTTAGCAATCACGATTTAATGACAATTAGTTTTCGAGCTTATCCAAAACTCAACCAAGGACATGAAACATACCTGTTGTTAAGTATTACTGGACCTTTCATCAAGTACGAAAACCTCAACTAGAAATACGAGAAACTATTAAGCTAGCTTAAAAGTCAACTTGCAATTACTAACACCGTTTGCATCAAAAGATCACATAATCCAAACACCAAGTCAAGAATGGCTTATTAGACATCCAAAAGACTGCTTTAACATACTAGTAGAAGAGAAAAAGATAAACGTCCAGGCGGACAATGGTGGCGGTCAGTGTTAACACCCATCATTTATCGTGGTTGTTTTTAAGAGCTGACAGCAATAGGAGTTGCAGATCCAGATTTGCGGCATTCAGAAAGCATGTCCATGTAGAATTGGCACTTGCTGATATCACTCCCAGAAGTGTTGATGCACTGCAAGAAAATCAACAAAAATATATCCGGCTAAGTTTCTTTAAAAAAGGGAATATGCGCAACTCAAACAATATCCAAATTGGAAAACTTAGTGACGAGTCCCACTTATATTTTGTAAACCTAAGGCCTAGTATTCTTTATGGCATGATGCCTTTTACCCGGGTAAAAAAACGACTACACTAAAAAACCCAAAAATGCAATTCAGTGAGTAAGATGGCATTAAACTTAATTTCTGATTTGGTCATTAAACTTTTGAAATAAAAACAAAATCATTGCACGTTTCGAGTTCGGTTATTCGTGTATATAAACCAAAAAAACCCTCAAAATACTGACATTACTAAATGGTTTTTATAAAATTAGAGTATCAGTTTCCTGTAGCAATATTAATTCCTACCAATTTCCAATAGATGTATAGTATCAGTGACTTGTAAACTACAGTGACTTCAATAATTACTCGGGACATTTGGTTCTATCGTTTTAGAACTTTGATTCAATGACAATTCCATAGTGGATAAAGGCGACCAATCAGCTAAAACTACAATCACCCATAATTCTTAAGCAGATTAAGCTTGGCTATTAGAGTCCAACAAAACCCAAAAAAGGGGTACTTCCATAGATAAGTTCAAGTGAAACCTATGAGCAATTGCAAAAATGGGTACTTCCGTCGTTTTGACTTTCCTAGTAAAAATCATACTAGTTAGAAGTTGGTGGTCCAGATCAAATGAAACACATTGTTGCTAAATAAGCAAGTGCGAGATCTACCATTTTAGACTAGGGTGTAATAATTTTTCAAAGAGGCGGACCACAACTCAATTTTTTTTTACAAGTAAACAAAATGACTCACGTAAATAAAAAAAACTTACATCATTAAATGCCTTGTTTTACCCCGCACATGTATCAGCAGCAGAAGAGGCAACCTGCGTGTTGGAATATCGACCAACAACCTTGGAATCTAGAATGCGGAAACGACCGTGTGACGTACTTGACACACACTCACAAACGTG
The DNA here is from genome assembly GCA_026074375.1 of Tanacetum coccineum. Lineage (NCBI taxonomy): Eukaryota > Viridiplantae > Streptophyta > Magnoliopsida > Asterales > Asteraceae > Tanacetum > Tanacetum coccineum. The sequence continues at coordinate 12,822 of BQNB010077957.1, forward strand.
ATCACGATTAGAAAAGTAAAACCACACACGAGATGCTCTCAACTATCGTTTATTAAGAACAAAGAAAAGAACGAACGGTACAATTACCCCTCCCTCCTCATCTCTTGATTGTAGAGATGAGGATGGAAGAAAACCAATTCTTAAAGAGAACTTGGCTCCTACAAAGAATGAAAACAGTCGACACTTGTATCCCTAGAATCAAGACATCGTATGTATATATAGAGTATATATAACCGACCTATAAATTCCCTAGTTAAGCTAAACTTGGGCTAAAGTTTCACTAAACCCTCTAAACAATCTAATATGTATACTAATTTATATAACAATTTTCACTTTAGTATCATATTAGAAATCTTCGATACACATCAGCTTCAACTAGTGCTGGAACCTCGAACCAGAGATAGCCTTTGACAATGCACCTGTAGCAATACCCGCTACTATCTTTAGCTCCAATCCTGACTCTATAGCGAGTCCCTTTAGCCAAATAGCCTCATTTGTAGCCTCCGTAAGTGTTATGTATGTTGCTTCAGTTGTTAATAAAGCCATCATGTGCAACATCATAGCTTCTTAGCTTCCTGCACAACCTTGTATCATCAACCCGTACCCTGTGATTGATGTACCCATGACAGTGATCGATCTACCCATGGCGTAGTCAAAATCCACAAAAACCTGTACGTATGTCTGTAATCCACGATCAAACCCATCCAACATACCCACATCTGCAGATGCTATGTCAGGTCTCGTGCAGACCACCTGATACTCCTGGCTTCCAACCGCATATATGCATGACCACTTACCATTCTTTTCCACATCACAGTCCCTGATAGACTACCCTCCAACGACAGTATGGAGTGTCCTTCCAACAAAGACTGTACCAACTTCCCGTTGTAAAACCTGGAATATGACACCCTCAGAGTATGACCTCTCTGATCCATGACGATCTCCATACCAAGTACATTTCTCTTTGCTTTATCCAGCAAATCTCAGCCTTGCATCCGCAAGAAAAACCATATCATCTATATAGAGAAATAGATGTATGAACATACCTGGTGTAAACTCCCAGTAATAGTCGTTTCTGTCGTCACTGCTTTTCTTGCAACCGTTGCTAAGCACATACACATCTAACCGAGCATCCATATCATCTTTCATCCAACCTTCCACTTGGAAATCACCTCACAAGCAACTGTATTATTGAAAGTCAATGACTCATGTGTATAAATCTTATCCACTGCAGCAACTGCAAAAGTAGCCTCATTACTGTCTTCTCTATAACTAAATAGTTCCCATGCTGAGTGTTGCTCCTTATCACGTGCTGAATGATAGTATATCAAATCCCGAGTTTGTACTTCCTGTGAACCAACTACATGATCGACATTCCCATGAGGTTCCACCTCAAATGTATGATCCTCATGTGGTTCCACCTCAAACTCAACTCCTTGCAACACCTGTACTGAACCCGTACCTACACTAGAACCAATGAAAGTTTTCTTGTATTCCCCACTTTCATTGAAACCCATAAACCTGTAAAGCACTACCTTTGAATTAATGCCATCTAACCTTCAAAGCTTATTACCCACTATACCTTTATGGTATCCCAGGAATATGCACTCGACCTTAACCGGTTCAAGCATCCCTTGCTTAATACTAGCAAGCCAACAAAAAAACCCCCAACATATCTATAGGCTTCTTGAATCTAATCGCTGATGATGGTGACCTTGTTCACTAGAAATGTAGACATGGTTGTATCCTCTGCCCAAAAAAACCTAGGACAGACCAGTCTGAATCAGAAAACAACGTACCTTCGCCAAGAGTGTCACATTCTTCTCCTTAACCAACCCATTCTGCTGATGTATCACCGCAACACCCAAATGTTTGGCGACCCCACTCTTCGTACATTGTTGTGTAGACCTCTGATTACAAAAATCAAAAACATTACCCGTCCTGATCTTCCACCCAGTCTGATATTCTCCTAACTGCTTCCTACCCTTCAATGTCTTCCTAGTCACTGCCTGACCATCCAGGGTATATACGCAATTAGCTCTTCTTATTCCTGATAATACCACCAGTGAACCCTTTATAACCTTAATCTTGCCCGACTGCATCTTCACGGTAAAACCCTCTTTTTCAAGAGTACCCAGCGATATTAAGTTTCGCCTTAATTCTGGAACATACCTGACGTTGTCCAACACGAAACTTGACCCATCCCTCATTTGTACTTGAACCTTACCTGTCCCCCGTATACGGCATTCCCTGCCATCACCAAGCAGTATATTACCACCGTCATCCTTGGTATGTGCTTAATTACACATACCATTTTCCATTAAAAACGGACTTAAAAGACTAAAAACGTACCAAAGATACATTGTATTTGTATGTTTTGCATTTGAATTGTGCAGGAACGGATATTCAAAAAGAAAGCCAAAAAAACCAAGCACGGGATGGAAAAGACAAAGTCAATCCGAAGCCAAAGTCAGTCAAAGTCAAAAGTCAACCAAATGAAGAAAATACAACTTGAGGGACTAAAACTGCCAAACCTCAAGTTGTATTACAAAAGAAAAAGACAAGGGTTGAAATTGCAAACCGGGCGAAGTTTGTTATAAGAAATGAGGGGCCAAAGCTGCCAACCTCCCCAAACTCCATCTTTCCCGCCCAAACAAAACCCAGGTACAGAGTAGGGATGTCTTCCCATACCTTCTCCCTGCAAAACACTCAACACCCTAGAAAAATCATTTCAACCACTCCTCTATAACCCCACACAAAAAACCTAACCCCCCTCAACTTACCCTTTGCAAATAACATACCACCCTACACACCAAAATAAACAAACCCCACCTCATCCTACTAACCATTTATCAAAACCCTATTCCCCCTAACCCCCCCCTCACCAATAAACAATCCAAAAAACTCCATCTAACACTACATCCCCAATATTCATCATACCTGCACCACCAACATCTAACATGATTTATAACCTCCAACTAACAAACAACCCATCCCACTTACTACCAAATACCAACTCAAAAACTCATAACCCAAATTACCCCACAATAATACAAACCAAATAAAAAAATAACCACATTATCACACCCCAACCCCATCCACACCCCACTACCCAATATCAAAACCACAACCTACAACAACACAAATACTCTCCCCTTACAATCCTCCACATCCCATTCATTCTCAAACACCACCCCATTCCCATCACTCCAACATATCAAACAATCCACCAATAACATACTAACCTACAACAACACCACTACCCATCAACATAAAAAATTCAAAAAACAAATTAATCACACTCAGACAACACAAAACACAACCTCCACCTCACCCACCACTACTACACCACCTCCACAACTCGCCAAACGACTCCAATAGTCATATAAACCAATTATACCCCCACACCACCCCCTCCCTAATCTAATAACTCTTTAAACTCTATTTATAATGTACCCTCTACACTCACACACCATTTTTATCCATACCTGAAAACAAACACAACACCTTATATGCATCTAACTAATGAGTTATTAAGAACAATACCATCTCACGATGGTTTAGTTTAGGTATTCAACGTATCAAATGTTTTCTTCTCCTTTGTAGCAGCAGCTAAGTTCAACTTGTTTTAGAGTTGGTTTGCTCCCCCTCATCTCTACAATAAAGAGGTGAGGGGGAAGGGGTCTTTGTACCGTATCTTTTCCTTGTTCTTAATAAACAATAGTTGAGAGCATCTCCTGTGTATGTGTTTGTTTTCTGTCATGCTACAACAGGTTGTGTGTGTGTCGAGGGTCATTATCAAATCGAGTTATCCGCTACTAGCTTCTTCGGTTTGTTGTAGGGTTTTACAACAAGTGGTATCAAGAGCTTGGTTCGAAGTTCGAAGGAGGCTAGGTTTCGATTGGTGTTCGTTTTTCTGGAAGGAGTAGAAGATATTCTGCTTGGGCTACCAGATTTTTAGACATAAAACATAATCAGGTTTCTTGTTTTTCGGTTCGAAGATCAAGGTTCAAGAAAGCAATGATTTCGATCAAGGGTTCTCTTCTTGGATTGAAATCGACAGGTAAAGGTTCTTGAGTTCTTCAATTGTCCGTGTTCGCGACAAGGTGTAGAAGACTTAAGGGAGTTATTGCACAAGGTACTTTGTTTGATTCAGTGTTGTGAGGTTTATATCACAAGGTTATCAGAATAAACAAAGGGTTTATACAAAGATGATGGGGACCAAGTTTGACATCGAAAAATTCGATGGGACGAATGACTTTGCGCTATGGCAGTTAAGGATGAAGGCTTTGCTGGAACAGCAAGGATTAGCTGATGGAGGAGTTACCTGCAGCCACAATTGTGGCATACGATAACTTCATTCGGAAAAAGGCTTATAACACATTGATCTTGTGTTTGGGTGATCGGGTTCTACGGGAGATCACCAAGGAGACGACTGCAGCGGGGATTTGAAAGAAAAAAAATTAGAGACTTTATTACATGACAAAGTCTTTAGCTAATCGTTTGTACTTGAAGAAGAAGTTATATACTTTTCACATGCATCCGGGTAAGAGTCAGTCTGAATATATTGATGAGTTTCGCAAGCTGTTAGGTGACTTAGCGGCTATAGATAATGCAATATCGGATGAGGATCAGGCATTTTTATTACTCACATCTTTATCATCGTCTTACGATGGTTTCGTGGAGACTTTGCTATATGGTCAGGATACTTTGAAGCTAGAAGACGTGCTCGCGACACTTAATTTTAGAGAACTTCAAAAGATGACGGAAGCAAAGGGTGATGGTGGTGAAGGGTTGTATGTGAGGGGAAGATCTGGTCAAAATAGATATGGAGCAGGGTAAAGATAGTGTGTGGTCAAAGTCATAGGTTAGAAGCAGCAGACTCAGGTGTTATATATGTCAGTCTGAGGAGCATTTGAAGAGGGATTGTCCCAGGTATAATCATAAGAAATCTCAAGGTTTTGTCAAGAATAAAGATCAGGTTTCTGGTTCTGGAGCCGATGGGTATGACAATGCTGATGTTATGATGGCTATGAGTGTTGAAGAACTATTGGACTGGATCATGATTCAGGGAGCTCTTACTATATAACATACAAGAGAGATTACTTGGTTGATTTTAAAGAGTATGACAGTGGTAATATACTGCTTGGTGATAGCAGGGAATGCCGTGTATGGGGGACGGGTAAGGTTCAAGTACAAATGATGGATGGGTCAAGTTTCGTGTTTGACAACGTCAGGTATGTTCCAAAATTAAGACGAAACTTGATATCGCTGGGCACTCTTGAAAAAGAGGTTTTTACCGTAAAGATGCAGTCGGGCAAGATCAAGGTTATAAAGGGTTCGCTGATGGCACTATCAGGAACAAGAAGGGCTAATTGCGTATATACCCTGGATGGTCAGGCAGTGACCAGGAAGACATTAAAGGGTGGGAAGCAGTTAGGAGAATATCAGACTAGGTGGAAGATCAAGACGGGTAATGTTCTTGATTCTTGTAATCAAAGGTCTACACAACAATGTACGAAGAGTGGGGTCACCAAACATTTGGGTGTTGCAGGTTTACAGCAGCAGAATGGGTTGGTTAAGGAGACGAACCTGACACTCTTGGCTAAGGTATGTTGTTTTCTGATTCAGTCTGGTCTGTCTAAGGTTCTTTGGGCAGAGGATACAACCATGTCTACATATCTAGTGAACAAGGTCACTATCATCAGCGATTGGATTTAAGATGCCTATAGATATGTTGGGGTTTTTTGGTTGGCTTACTAGTATTAAGCAAGGGATGCTTAAACCGGTTAAGGTCAAATGCATATTCCTGGGATACCGTAAAAGGTATAGTGGGTAATAAGCTTTGGAGGTTTGATGACGTTACTTCAAAGGTAGTGCTTTATAGGAATATGGGTTTCAATGAAAGTGGGGAATACAAGAAAACTTTCATTGGTTCTGGTGTAGGTACGGGTTCAATGCAGGTGTTGCAAGGAGTTGAGTTTGAGGTGGAACCACAAGACGATCATAAATTTGAGGTAGAACCTCATGGGAATGTCGATCATGTAGTTGATTCACAGTAAGTACAAACTCAGGATTTGATATACTATCATCCAGCACGTGATAGAAGCAAATCTCAGCATGGAAACTATTCAGTTATAGAGAAGATAGTAATGAGGCTGCTTTTGCAGTTGCTGCAGTAGAGAAGATATATGCACATGAGTCATTGACTTTCAATAATACAGTTGCTTTGTGAGGAGATTTTCAAGTGGAAGTTTGGATTGAAAGATGATATGGATGCTCGGTCAGATGTGTATGTGCTCAGCAACGGTTGCAAGAAATGCAGTGACGACATCGATGGCTATTACTGGGAGTATACACCAGGTATGTTCATACATCTATTTCTCTATATAGATGATATGGGTTTTTCTTGCGGATGCAAGGCTGAGATCTAGGCTACCAAGAGTTTGCTGGATGAAGCAAAGAGAAATATACTTGGTATGGAGATCGTCAGGGATGAGAGTGGTAATACTCTGAGGGTGTCACAGTCCAGGTTTTACAACGAGAAGTTGGTACAGACTTTGTTGGATGGACACTCCATACTGTCATTGGAGGGTAGTCTATCAGGAGATTGTGATGTAGAAAAGAATGGTAAGTGGTCATGTATATATGCGGTTGGAAGCCAGGAGTATCAGATGGTCTGCACGAGACTTGACATAGAATCTGCAGATGTGGGTATGTTGGATAAGTTTGATCGTGGATTACAGACAGACGTATATGTTTTTGTTGATTTTGACTACGCCATGGGTAGATCAATCACAAAGTACGGGTTGATGATAGAAGGATGTGCAAGAAGCTGAGAAGCTATGATGATGTACATGATGGCTTTGTGAACAACTGAAGCGGTGTACATGACACTTACGGAGGCTGCAAAGGAGGCTATTTGGCTAAAGGGACTCTCAATAGAGTCAGGATTCGAGCTAAAGATAGTAGCAGGTATTGCTACAGGTCCATTGTCAAAGGCTATCCCTGGTTCGAGGTTCAGCACTAGTTGAAGCTGTTGCGTATCAAAGATTTCTAATATGATACTAAGGTGGAAATTGTTATATGTTAGTATTCATATTAGTTAATTGTATAGGGTGTTTAGTGAAACTTTAGCCCAAACAAAGATGTATAGTCGGTTACCTACACTATATATACCATCTCACGATGGTTTAGTTTAGGTATTCAACGTATCGAATGTTTTCTTCTCCTTTGTAGAAGCAAACTCGTTTTAGAGTTGGTTTGCTCCCCCCTCATCTCTACAATAAAGAGGTGAGGGGGAAGGGGTCTTTGTACCGTATCTTTTCCTTGTTCTTAATAAACAATAGTTGAGAGCATCTCTTGTGTATGTGTTTGTTTTCTGTCATGGTACAACAGGTTGTGTGTGTGTCGAGGTCATTATCAAATCGAGTTATCCGCTACTAGCTTCTTCGGTTTGTTGTAGGGTTTTACAACAGTTTTCATCTTTTGGGATCATTTACGAAGCTTACCTGGTGTTCAAATTTTGTGATCCAAAAACGGATTCAAGCGAACAATATGTGAAGCTAAAATATAAAATAGCAAGTAGAACCTTAAATTCATATGTTGTGGAGCGGAGGGATGATGAGTGGATGATGATCGAATCGTGTCGCTTTAGGAATCATGATCAAGTTATTGATTTTGAGGTTTTGCTAAAGAGCTTTTCTGGCCGTTCTTGTGGCAGTGGTCCCATCTATGTAGACGGCATTGAGTTTCGACCCATTGATAGTGTAAGTCCAAACATTATATGTACATACATGCATATATATGAAAAAGAAAATGATTCAATTCACTGCCTAATTATAAGCCTAATCTATCTAATGTGTGACGCATGGCTAATGGCTTAGACATTTTCTATCTCCTCATAATTTCCTTTAGTTTTGTCATGCATGTTTCTCAATCTATTTGTTTCGCATTTGAGTTGGCCATGCATTCCAATCGAAGCTCGTTTCCATGTCTTACAAAAATAATACATGGTCATTCGACTAATTTACAGGATGATCGTACAGAGAGTGTGCACAGATTAATAAATGCTGACTCTAGCATTAATTGGGACCAACAATCGACAAGTGACTTTAAGGAAATAATGAAGAATTCGCGGTATGATGTGCTAACTATGACCAAACAGGAACTTTACACGCTTCTTATAACTGGAGTCCTTATTGATAATGGGGAAAAGGTGTTTCTTTTCTAAGATTTTGTTCATATTTTACGTGTTTTATAATTGTTTCTCCTATATATGGTTAGGTGTTAACAAATGTGGTCCTCTATAATGAACAGCTCTTTTCGCTAAGCAGAGTGAACTACAAGAAATGTCATATGCTGCCACAAATAAGCACTAATACAAAATATAAGAAATCAGATTATTATTCAACAAAAAGTTGTTATATTTGAAGAAGATTTGGTAACGGAATGATGTAAGAAATGGGAAATGACAGTTTCTGTGGTTACTTTGTGGGAGCTCAAATGTGTTTAGCTCAGGTGAAATACCATGTAAGAAGAATGTGGGGAAGACATGGACTTGAAAGAGTGTTTTTGAATGGGAATAAAATTTATTTCTTCAAGTTTAGATGTGAGGAGGGTATGCAGTTTGTATTGGAAAATGGACCATGGATCATCAATAATAAACATATGATTGTGCAAAGGCAGGATCCTTAGGTGATGAATATTCGTTTAGAAGCTTGGACTCAAAAAGGTATAAGTATTGTAGCTAGTATTATGGGTAGACCTCTTATAATGGATGATATGCCCACCAAAACATGTCATCAAGGTGCTGAGAAGTTTCAATTTGCCAGAGTTCAATGCTATACGAGGCTGCCAAGTGCCAAGACGGTGTTTTGATTCACTATTTTGATAATAATAAAGGAAAGCAGAGAACTAAGGGTGTGTTTGGTATACAAGAATGGCAATGAAGGAATGCATTTTCATTCCAATCATGATGTTTTTTTTAAATCTAATGACTTTGAAAGTGGAAATGATATACAAAAAAATGTCATACTTGAAAGTCAACATATGAGTAGGATATGAGACTTTCATTCCCGGGCCCACATTCTACCTCTATATTATTAACAATATAATATCAATTCCCGAATATGATAATCAAACCAAACAACAATATTGGATTTCATTACTTGACTCATATTTAATTCCATTCCACCTTATACCGAAACTCATACCGATTGTGATTCATGAAAGCAAACCAAACGGACCCACTCCTTGTAATCAATGTAAGGTGTTTGGACATAGTTTACTCAATTGTACTAAAAGGCCAAGAACTGAAGTAGAACTAGGATTGAAAAGTAAGGGGAAAATGAATGAGGGTGATAATGAAGGTTTTGTTGCTGTGAAGCCTAAAAAGAAGAGTCAAATTCCTAATATCGGGAATAAAAGGGTTGTTGAGATGATGTATAGACGAAACAATAAGGCAAAAAAAAAGTGTGTACACTGTACACAAACTACCCAAGAAACAAATCTGAATATAATTTTTTTCTCTCTCTTCCAATAAGTGTTTTGCCGCCTTCCACCATTGTCAAAAACCTCAATAAAACTACATTTTCATTAAGAATTAATTTCTTACAAGCAATTTCAATTACGATTCAGATTCAGAGTTTTATTCGGCATATAACCCCAGCAATTTTAGAAAATTCCAAGTTGGTTTGAGATTTGGTGATTTGGCGCCAAAATTCTTTTTGAATTTTTTATGTTAATTCTGTAATTGTGTTGATTTTAAGTGTAGAATTAGTGTGTCTGTTGATGAATTAAGTAGTTAATTGTTCTATTAAGCGGTAATCGTGTACTATCTGAAGTTCTCCTAATTTTGATAAACCCTAACTATGAGATCTAAGAGAATTGTTAAATCTACTAAGATTTTTGATAACTCTGTCAATAATTCTAGTAGAAATAAGAATAAACAGAAAAATGCTTCAAAAAAGAGGGATATGTTCAGTGATGAACCGAATGAAATGTCTGATCTAGGTGGGGGAAAGGAATTAGGAGATAGTAGTGAGAATGTGGATAATGGTGATAAAACTATGGAGGATGATGGATCAAAAGGTTCTACTCGAGTGAATCAAGCAGGGAAGGAAAATGGGGTTAGAGTGGAAGTGGATGAAAGAGATGAGGTGTGTTTGGATGAAAGAGGTGAGGTGTGTTTAGATGAGGAGATTAATATGTCAGATGTATATAGTAAAGATAGAGGGGGGTTGTCCACTGATAGGAAGGGAGATGAATGAGGAAGGAATTAACTCACATCTTGGTGAAGAATGAAAATAAGGCCATTAAAGATCTGAAAACTATGCTAAATGTGTAACTTAAAGATTTGAGGTTGTTAACAAAAAATTAGATTTTGTTCCTTACTATATCAATGAGGAAGGATGTGAATTTGTTGTTTTTGTTGATAGCATTGTGGAAAAGGAAGTATTAAAGTCACAATGGAAACTGACTGTTTGTGAGTCATTTGTGGTTATAGACTTATTTCATCACCACCTCACCCCCCAACCCACCCACCCCACCACAATGAGTTTGTGCATGAAACTTAGTAGGAATATAAGGAGAATGTGGAGCAAATGGGGAATTGATGACATTGATATGCAGGCTAACGGAACTTGTATGTTTAAATTCAGGAGTGAAGAAGGTATGAATAAAGTGCTGGAGCTTGGACCTTGGATAGTGAAAACCTTTGTTTGTTCAGAAACGGGATCCCACAATTGGAATGGAGAAAGTTGAGCAGACTAAAGTTCCTCTATGGGTAACCCTTGTAAATCTCCCTATGGAAGCATGGAGTACTGAAGGAATTAGTGCTCTAGCTAGCAGTCTTGGGAAGCCACTGATAATGGATAACATAACAGCTAGAAGATGTCAGTATGGGGAAGGAAGGCTGGATTTTGCAAGAGTGTTGGTAGAATTTGATGTGATAAAGAGATGTAAGGACAAGATTGAAGTTCAGTACATAGATAGTAATAATAATGTCAAAGGATTAAAACAAGTAAAAATGGAATATGCTTGGAAACCTAAAGTATGTTCACATTGCCATGTGTTTGGACACTCATTTGAGAACTGTACCAAAAGGGTGAAAAGTATAGAGGAAATAGAAAGGGATGCAAAGAGGGAAGAGGATCTGGTTAGACAAAGAATAGAGGAAAATAAGAAGAAGATGAACTATGGGAATGGAATGGAGAATAGAAGGTTTGTGGATAGAAGACAGAATAGGGAGGGAAGGTTTATAATGTTGGTCTAAAGACTGATTAAAGTAGGAGTAATAAGGGTGAGGTGTGGAGGAAAAAGGATGAGAATGATGGAAAATTTAATAGACAAAAGAACAAAGGAAAACAAGTAAATAAGAAAGGTCAAAATGAAGATAAGGCAAGAAATGGTAACAAATATGATATTCTTAATGGTCTGGGAGATGATAATGATGAGCTAGAAATTCCAAAAGGAAGGAAAAACCAGAAGGAAATCAATAAAAGGAAGGAGGATGAAGAAAGAGATGATGATATGGAGGATGTTTTAGAGTCTGAAATAGCTAAGGAAGTGAATACAGAGGAGGTTAGAGGTATGGATACTACTATCTTAAATTGTTAGTAGTCTGATGTTTTCTTATTTTTGTCATTATGATAGACTTAAACTTTGGTATATGGAATATTAGGAGTATGAATCAAGGTAAAAAAACAAAAAGTAGTATTAAATTTTATAAAAAATGAAAAGATCAGTATTTGTGGTATTGTGGAAACACATCTAAAGCCTTCAAAGTTAAGTAAGGCATCTGGTATTGCTTTTGGAGGATGGGATTGGGTTTCAAATAGTATTCATAGTACCAACAGCTGCAGGATTCTAGTAGGATGGGATAAAATAAATCGTCAATTAATGGTGGTAACAATATGATAGTCTGTTATGTTGATAGAAATTAAAAGTTCTCAAATCAAAACAGAATTTTTGTTGTAGTTTTGTGTATGCCTCTAATTCAGGGATTGAAAGAAGGAATTTGTGGAATGAATTAAGAAGAATGAAAAGTAGCTTTTCTACTGGTGGCCATGGTTTATTGTTGGAGTTTTTAATGTTACTCTCAAATTGGAAGAACACTCTGTTGGAGGATCTAGAATGAGTGCTGATATGCAGGATTTTGTAAAATGTGTTAATGATATTGAAGTTGAAGATGTCAATTATTCTATGCTTTAGTTCACTTGAATCAAATCTCCATCAAATCCTTAAACAAGTATTATGAAGAAGCTTGATAGAGCTATGGTTAATGCTGAGTTCTTGGGAAGCTATGGTGGTGCTCATGCTAGATTCCACCCTTTTTTGATATCAGACCATAGTCCTGTGGTGATACATATTCCAGATACTCTGGAAGGTACCAAAAAGGCCTTTACATTTTCCAACTTCATTACTGATAAAAAGGAGATTATTGAAGTGGTAAAGAAGGAATGGAATTGTGATTGTGATGGATATAGTATGTACAAAATGGTAAGGAAGATAAAGAATATGAAAGCCCCTTTGTAAAAGTTAGCTTGGAAAAATAGGAATTTATTTCAACATGTGAAAAAGCTGGAGGAGGATCTAAAGAAAGCTCAAGTAAAGGTGGAAGCTAATCCAAATAATGATGATGTTAAGAAAGATATGTCCACTTTTCTACAGGAATATAATGAAGCTATTAATGATGAGGAAAAATTGCTTGCCCAGAATGCTAAAGTGAAATGGCTTAGTGAAGGTGATAAAAATACTAAGTACTTTCATAATGTGGTTAAAAGCAGAAGGAACTTGAATAGAATAATGGGTATTTTTGATGAGCAAGGGAACTGATTTGAAGGGTAGAATGTTCCTAACCAATTTGTTAAACACTTTGAAAAGTTTTTAAGCAATAATATAGATAGTGAAGAAATTGACTCAGAAGGCCTCTTTAACAAGAAGTTAACCAGAAGTGAAGCTGAAGATATGGTTAGAGATGTATCTGATACAAAGATTAAAGAAGCCATATTTGGAATAGGGAATGATAAAGCTCCAGGTCCTGATGGATTCACAGCTACTTTCTTTAAAAAAAGTTGGAATATAGTTGGGGAAGATGTGTGCAAGGCAGTTAAAGAATTTTTTAAATCAAACAAATTGCTAGGTGAAGTAAATGCTACTTTGATTACATTGGTTCCTAAAATCCATCATCCAAAGAAAGTATCTGAGTATAGTCCTATTGCATGTTGTAATGTTATTTACAAATGCATAAGTAAGATAATTACTAATAGGCCTCAAGGGTGTTTGGATAAGCTAATAAGTATAACCAAAGTGCTTTTGTGACTGGAAGACTCATTCAAGATAATCTTTTGATCACTCAAGAGCTTTTAAAAGGATATAATAGGAAGAAAGGACCCCAAAGATGTGCTTTGAAGATTGATATTGCAAAACAAGCTTATGACACTGTAAACTAGAAATTTCTAAAGAATATTCTGAAGTAGTTTGGATTTCATGAAAGACTCATTGGATGGGTGATGACATGTGTAACTAATGCTGCTTTTACTATCTGTGTGAATGGGGAAAAGTATGGATATTTTAAGAGTAGAAGGGGGCTTAGACAATGGGACCCAATGTCACCATACTTATTCACATTGGTGATGGAAGTATTAACTCTGATGGTCCAAAGGAGAGTTTCTTTGAGAACAGTAATCAATTCAAGTATCACTAGGGTTGTAAGGAGATCAAGCTAACACAGCTATGCTTTGCTGATGACTTATTGATGTTGTGTAATGGGGATTATAAGTCGGTAGAAGTTTTAAAATATGGTCTCATGGAATTCAGTAAAGCTTCTGGTTTAGTCCTAAATATGAATAAGAGTACTATTTTCTTTGGAAGTGTAATGGAGATTGAAATAAGGAAAATTCTGGAAGTCATGCCTTTTACTGTTGGCAATCTTCCTATGAAATATCTTGGTGTCCCTCTTATTAACAAGAATATTGGGATCTCTGAATGTAATCAATTGGTGGAAAGGGTTAAACAGAAAGTGAATGATTGGAAAAATAAAGCTCTGTCATATGCTGGAAGATTGCAACTAATTGCTTCTATCTTGGCCTCAATGCATATATATTGGGCATCAGTGTTCCTGATCCTTAAAACTAATGTCAGGGAGATTGAAAAAGCTCTTAAAGGCTTCCTCTCGTGTCAAGGTGATATGAAAAAAGGAACTGCTAAAGTGTCCTGGAAAGTTATTTGCAGACCTAAAAGTCAAGGTGGCCTGGGTATTAAGAGCCTTGGACCTCGGAATGAAGCACTGCTATGCAAGCACCTATGGAATGTTATTACACAGAAAGATAGTTTGTGGGTGAAATGGGTGAATATGGCTAAACTTAGAGGAAAAAGCATTTGGGAGGTAGAGATTGATGATAATGATAGTGGAACTTAGAAAGCTATTCTTAACCTGAGAAGTAAAATCAGAGATAGTGTTTGGAAGAAGCTTGGTGATGGTCAAAATACATGTATATTAAGAATAAACTTAAACAAAGGTTATGGGGTTAAGTGTACATTGTAATTTAGATTAGGAATAGACTATAATTAGGATTAGATAAGCTTGCCTTTTAAAGGCAAGGATGGATGTTTCCTTATTATTTAGGATAGGTTTCTGCCCCTATCTCTATAAATAGAGATGAGGGGGGCTGCTAGTTGTACCATTTTTTCTTAACTCATTCGTTAATTAATAACAATGTAATGTTTGATTCACATGTGTGTCTTTCTTTGAAATACTCACCGACACCTTCCCGCCCCCCCCCAACACACAAATCAACCAGCACATACAATGGCAGCCACGTCCGGCGCCCCCTCACTCCCACAACACCGAACAAGCTTAGCTCACCCCTTAAGCATGATGTACCATGTGAGATGGAATCAGACCACGCATCTAAACCCACCAGACCAAAATATTCCCACTACGCTACCAACACACTATTCGGCCTCAGCGCTAATCCATTAGTATTATAAAAATCGCTACTATCCAATTATCACTTACCCCCTCTACTGTCTCTCTTTTTATTAATACCCCTCTCCTCATCCACCACCCCTACTGTACCACTCTATACCAAACATCCCTCAAATACATACTATCTACTAACTCCAGATATAGATTAACCATATACCATACGATCCCATCTCTCTGCACTCTTCTTTTTACCCCCTCCCCACCACCTCCCACACCCATCACCCACCCATTCCCCACCAAATCTAACAACCCCCACGCCACCCAATCCACCTATGTGTCCAAATACTCGCCTATCTATACCAACCCCCCACCCACCAACTCCCCCTCTCTCCCTACCCCCACCCCCCCCCCCCCCCCACCTCACTCCACCACCCCCCCCACCCTCCCACCCCTCAAACCCCACACAACCCCCCACCTCCCACCCCAACCCCCTCACTATCCCAAACACAAACCCTCCTACACCCCCACCACCCCTCCCCACACGTTACCCCCCCCTAGTACTTGTACACTTAAAACCCATCAAACTACCCTCCCACAGTCCCCTACAATTATCCCCATTCATTCATCCAACCAAAACCCCTCCTTACGCCACTAACTACTCCCTCTACCAGCCTTCTACACTAATTAAACCATATAATCCACTCATATCCGTCTCACCACTCTCTCCTCGTATAACCAATGACCCTTCATCCATACCACATATACCCCTCTCCCGTGTCGTACTTCAATTAAATTCGCCACTTAATCCCTATGCTCAAACACCATAAAACTTAACCACAATTTGTCATCACCATACGCAAGCATATATGTATGAAATACCAACGCCTTTCCGATTCGTAAAACTTTTCGTATGATATGTTACGATAGTACATCTGATTAGTACATATACCTCCTCCTGACGTCTCCACCTGACAGCACAATAGTTAAGTCTAGATGTCTGTAGTCATGCTGCCTCGCGCCAGTGCTTGACGGATCGTTAGAGTGTAGATGTGTGTGGTACAGAATTTACGAGCGCTGTGACGCGTATGATTTTCCTAGATAATATTAAGCAGCTGTAATTAAGGAGATTTCGATCTGGATAGAGAAGGACCTTAAGATTGTCCGGAGTTTTGAAAGAGTCTTGGGGTTTTTATTCAAGATTGAGAAGATATTGCCAAACGCGTGCCTAGTATAAAATTATTTCGAGACTATCAAATGGTTCAAGAAAGTCTGATTGCAAAGGGGTTGTCGTATCGAAGGTAGAAGTCTTTAAGATTCAAGTGTGATCAGTTTTTTAGTGTTCTAGAGGTGTATCTCTCGCTTCTGGAATAGTAAAAGTAAGGTCTTCAAGGGTTTATGCGCTATATTTAACTGTAGGAAGCGTGAATGTAGTGTAGTAAATCGTGGGGTCCAAAAGTGGATCCTATGCAGCATGTCGCGCGACTTTTTATTTTGAACTTAAAATAGTCAGTGCGTGTGTCGCACTGTTTAGATGACTCTCCATAAGTAATGGTGTCTGCGCTTGTTTGCTCAGCAGATGTAGAGATCTAGGAATATAAGTAGTAGTATGTGTCGACTTAAAGGTGTCCGCGGGTTTCTTAGTATTCTAAGTCTTGGTGGTTCTTGGAAAACAAGTAAGGTTTAGCTTTGTCACAGAATTCAAGAAAAGTGATTACTTGGAGTACAAGGTATATCAAGGTTGTATACATGAGGTGGAAGGATCGAAGCTTTAGGGTATTCTAAAGGTTAGTAGATCAATCTTTACAAGAAAGCGGGGTTAACACACGGCTTGTGAGACTTGTCGGTAAAGTTGGTTAAAAAGCAACTTGACAAGGTTTGTAGCAAGGTTAAAGAAGAATGGCTAGTATGAATACTAGGTTAAACATCGAAAAGCTCGATGGGAATATTGTACAAAAGCATAGAGGTTCAAACAACTTGGTCCTGGTGTTGAAACAGGAGTCCATGGAGTACAGGATGAAAAACGTGTTTGGTTTGAGGTGGAACTGCAGGGATCGTGAAGCTGAGGTTTTTCAGGTTAGTAACGATGATACTGCAGTGGCTCAAAGACGGTTGGAGGACAAGCAACCTGAAGAAAAGACAAACACGGACTGCTTGGTAAAGGAGCAGGAAAAGGTACACCTTGGTATAAAGGTGGGGGCAAACATTACGGTAACCGGAGTACCTGGTCAAGAGGGTGCAGAGGGTAATGTTGCTGAAAAGAAGAAAGGAGTCTATGAAAGCTAATCTAAGGAAATTACTAAAGTACAAGGCCTGGTTAACAAGGCGGTCCCCGGTTCGAGGTTCCAGCATTGGATGAAGATGCTGAGTATCGATTATGTTTAAGTGTTAGTCCTAAGGTGGAAATTGTTGTATATTAGGAATAAACTTAAACTAAGGTTAGGGGGTTAAGTGTACATTGTAATTTAGATTAGGAATAGACTATAACTAGGATTAGATAAGCTTGCCTTTTAAAGGCAAGGATGTTTCCTATTCTATTTAGGATAGGTTTCTACCCCCTCATCTCTATAAATAGAGATGAGGGGGGATGCTAGTTTGTACATTCTTCTTTGCTCATTCGTTAATTAATACAATGTAACGTTTGGGGTCACGTGTGTGTTTTCTTTGAGTCTATATTCCGCGCTAGCTTTCAAGGTTTGTTGGACTTATTTATTCAACAAGTGGTATCAGAGCCAAGGTTACGTTGGTTTCTTGAAGCTAGGTCGACTCAAAGGTGTACAATCCCATCAAGTGATATCTCCTCTTTTTGGTTCGTCGGTTCCTGCGCAGCGGTGGGAGAATTGACGCTGCGGATTCGTTAACCGTTGGATCGTTGTGAAATTCGAATCGTAGGTCGAAGACACATAGATCTAGAATCTCACTGGAGGGATCTTC
>BQNB010077958.1:0-22472 GCA_026074375.1 Tanacetum coccineum
CTTATCCGTAGTTATATTTTGTAGTAATGAATAAGTGTTTTTTGTTGTGAGAGGTGTGCCTCTTTCCATTATCGTTTGCTTGTGTTTTTATGATAAACCTTCCCTAAGGACAATTAAATTCAGGGATTGGGTCAAGCTAAGTGACCCTAAACAAGCGCTTCGTGGGAGGCACCCCATGCTTATCCTAGTTTATCCATAGTAGTAGTATGCTAGCTTAGTAGTAATGAATAAGTGTTTTGTTGTTGTGAGGAGGCTCGCCTCTTCCATTATCCATGTTTTGTGTTTTGTGTTGTATTGTCCAGGATGTCCCGGATTTTGAAGCCTCTCGTGCTCGCGGTTTTTGTCCTTCGATCACAAGAGCTTCAAATCCTCAGCTTCATTTTGGGAATCCGATATCCAAATCTTATCAACTAACGTTTATCTTTAAGCATACTTCATAAACGGCTTAGGATTTACGTAGAAACCCTTCGTAAAAACATTGAGGACAATGTTTCATTCTAGTATGGGGGGATCTTCGATTTGATTGTGCCTGCAGCCGTTGTTTTCACGTAATCCCGTTTTTACCACCAAAATTTCAAAAAAATGAAAAAATTTAAAAATTTTCAAAAATAAAATAAGTGTTTTGTCACAATTTTGACTTTCCTGCTGGGTAGAATAAGAGTAAATTTTGACCCGATCGAGCGTGTTGAGCTCTAGCTTGTTCCTTAACTTTTAGACTAAGCGTTCGCGAATATTCGCGAAGAACGAAAAATGATAGATGAAATTGATAAATATGAGTGGGTGATGCTAAACAGAGTGATTATTTTGTGAATCTTATGAGCTCATGTTGGGGTTTGGGGGTAAAAAAATTTTTGTCGCATTTTTCCACCATAATCTTCTAACATATTAATATATACGTTTGCTACTTTTTGGAGATATAAACTTAAATTCAATAATTTTAGTATTATCTCGCCAAAAACTTAGCCTTAGTTCAAATTTATAATTAAATTTTTCAAAAAGAAGTCTTCCCTAAAAAAAATGATGATATGTTGAAAAATGAAAAAAATATAATAAATATAAACTGTGGGCTGATAAAAGTTTGATGCATCTTGCCGGCTCACAACCGATGTTGCAGCCTTCTAAAAGGTCAAGGGTTACAAATGCATCAATGATTAATCTTTTTACAATATAAGTGGACTTAATAAAATAGATTCATTTTGTTAAAATCAAAAATGCGCTTATGAACTTTGGCTATTCTATTTGATAAGCTATTGTGTATACTAGAAACCTAGAGTATTTGAAACATAAGGTCCGTGAGTCCCGATACAAGTTCTCTGTAGGGAGTGTCAAAGAGCCTGGTCACTTAACCACGCAATGTTGGGAAATGTGCCGTACGAAAGTCACTAACATGAGGTATGAAACACGCCTTCAAACTCATTATTCTCGGGTGGAACGTAAAACCATGAGAATTTTTGCAAAAACATGTATCCAAAGTTGAAATCAAAATAAGCACATACACCCTAAGATATTAATAATTTCTTTTCGGAGAGAAATAGTTCACAAGTTGCAAATATGATTAGTGTTAGCATCTAAACTCAATCAATGAAGCGGTGAATTCTTTTAAGCTTGGTTTGTAATAAGTAAAGTCCATGACGATGAATTTATCTTTTATGGGGCATTCTCGGATCGAAATGCATCTTGTTTTATGATCCCTAAAAGTTATAAAATAACGAAAGTCAAATAAGTTAGTTAGTTGCTTGAAATGAAAAATACAAAAATATGTGTAGGAATAAGAGTATATATTTAAAAATGGTAAAGACGGGGGGCTTTTCAAAACTTATGAGTCTTTAAAATTCCCCATCTCTCCAACAACAACCAACGGAACGGGTGGGGGTGCAAACGGGGGAGTAAGGAGGGGGGGGACGGAGAGAGGAGGAAAAGAGGAGTGATGGGGAATTTAAAGCTCATAGTTTTGAAAAACCCCCTTCTTTTTTGTACCATTTTTTTTAAATATATACTCTTAATCCTACACATATTATTTTTTGTATTTTTTCATTTCCATCAACTGAACTAACTTATTTTGACTTTCGTTATTTCATAACTATTAGGGAACAAAAAAAGAAGCATTTTCGATCCGAGAATGCCCCAAAAAGGATAAATTCATCGTCCCTAACTTTTCCACTTATTACAAACCAAGCTTAAAACGAAATCACCCTAATTATGAGTTTAAGAATGCTAAACTACACATATTTGCAATTGTGAACTTTACACATCCCGACAATTATTATAATCTTAGTTGTAATGGCTATTTTTGAATTTTCAAACTTTGGATCAATTATTGCAAAATTCTATTGTTTTACGCTTCCACCCGAGAATAATGAGTTGAAGGCGAACAAACCCAAGTAGTGACTTTCGTCTCGGCACATCCCAACCTTGGCGTTAAGAGACCAGGCTTTTGGACACCCTACAGAGACTACAGGTAATCGGGACTCACGACCTTATGTTTCAAAAACTCTCAGTTTTCTCGTATACAACATAGCTTTTAAAATAGAATAGTCAAAGTTCAAAAGCATATTTGAATTTAACAAAAAGAAATCTATTTATTAATTCACACTTAATATTAAACATAACATTGATGCATTTGTAACCCTTGACCTTTTAGAAGGCTGCAATCTCTCTGATATGGTTGTGAGCCGCAAGAATTGCATCAAACTTTAAACAAGCCCACATTAATAATATATTATATTTTTTTTTCATTTTTCAACATATCATCATTTTTTTTAGGGAAGACTTCCTTTTTGAAAAATTTAATTATAAATTTGAACTAAGACTAAAATTTTTGCTATATACTACATAAAAATTATGATTTAAAGTTAAATCTCCAAAAGTAGCACGTAAATTAATCAGTTAGTGAAGCTTAAGGGAGAAAAAGCGACAAATAGGCGCACAAGAGCACTTAAATTTCCAAATAATCCTTTGTTTAGCTATCCCACTCATAATTAACACTATCATTTTTCGCTCTTCGCGAATATTCGCGAACGCTTAGCCTAAACGTTAAGGAACAAGCTAGAGCTCAACACGCTCGATCGAGTCAAAATTTATTCTTATTCTACCCAGCAGGAAAGTCAAAATTGTAACAAAACACTTATTTTATTTTTGAAATTTTTGAATTTTTTTTTTGAAATTTTGGTGGTAAAAACAGGATTACGTGAAAACAACGACTGCAGGCACAATCAAATCGATAGATCCCCCCATACTAGAATGAAACATTGTCCTCAATGTTTTACGAAGGGTCTCTAAGTAAATCCTAAGCCGTTTAATTAAGTAATGCTCAAAGATAAACGTTATGTCGATAAGATTGGATAATCGTAAATCCCAAAAATGAAGCTGGATGATTAGAAGCTCTTGTGACCGATAGGACAAAAATACGCGAGACGAGAGGCTTCAAAAATTCCGACATAGCCTGAAACAATACAACACAAAACACAAAGACACACGGAAAAGGAAGAGAAAGCAAGGCCATGTCACAACAAAAACACTTATCATTACTGACATAACATAACACAGATAAGCATGGGGTGCCTCCCACGAAGCGCTTGTTTTAGGTCACTTAGCTTGACCTAATCCCCCATACTTGAGCTTGTCAAGGGGGATAGAAGTGGAGACACGAAACATCCAAGACTCGGATGTCCTCTTAGTAAGAGCAAGGAAAAATCTCCATCGCCATTCAAGAATATTAGTGACTTTAGAAAGTTTAAGTGCTCCGACGAATAAATGTAGAGAAGAGAGGTAATGAACTCAATATTTCAATAAGTTGAAAAATCCCGGGGTTGAAGACTTTTTCTTCATTTTCGGATGAAAACGAGAGTAAAGCTCCTAGCCCGGGAACTTCTTTGTGGAAAGGAAGTTCATAAAGAGGAGGATTAAAATCCTCAAGAATTAAAGAAGCATTAGTGGTCTTCTTTACATTCTTTTTTTACGATGTTAGCAAAGTAGGGACCTACAAAAGGTGCACATGAATGAGTATACACACAGATAAATACCTTGTCCTCGTTGTTGGACGATGAAAGGCAAAACTAACACCTTGGAAAAATCTCAAGAAAACTGAGTCACACTCGGAAAAGGAAGGACATTAATTAGAATCATTAAGATCAAGTTCATCAATCAGATTTTTAGAATCTGATTTTCTCTTCCCATGAAGTCAATGGATCATACAAAAGTAGCATCATATAACGTCTTATGATCAAAAATGAATAACATCATAATCATCCTATAATGGTGAGGTATGAGTAATCAAGAGCATGTACCATACGGTGAACATCTCAGTAAATGGAATCATCACGAATTGTCCATCAAGAGAATTTCATCACCGAATCATCGAGAATAGAATCCATATCCTTGATGAGGATCATTGATTAAGAAAATACTCTAATTCTAGAAGATCGATTCGCATAAAAAGGGAAGATCATCTATTTTCCTGTTGGAAATGTGATATGACGAGATTCATCGGACGAACTCACATGAGAAATAGTCACTAGTACAGAAATATGGAGACTAGGGTGAAGAAAGGAGGTACTTGTTAGCCACTTAAAGAATTATGAAAAGGAGGGGAGAAAGATAAAGGGTTAAACAATGTTTTCCTGGGGGAAATGAATCACTTACGAGATAAGCTTCGAATTCTTCCCAAATTAACTCACTTTCTTCGAGGGAGATAAGTGTGGGGGAAGAAGAAGAAGACTTGGTCTCGGGTTCCGAATCGTAAGTTGGATGCCACTCGGATATTAACATGATACGAGGGAGATCTTTGGTTTTATCAAGAATTAAGTAAGTACTTAATAATGTCTCCTCCGGTCAAAAGATATCATCATTACTTCAGGTGAAGTTAAGTATGGTAAAGAAGAAGTTGAGAGAAGAAGTGGGATTGCCACTTTAATGATTTGTTGCAAACAAATCTTTACGAATTTCCTCATGTGAAACATTGTAGACATCAATCATGTTGATTGATTCTTGATGAGGTTCGTTTGAATAGCTTGAAGTGTCATTTCTCATGTTCAAGATTAGTCTTTCATTACCGTCACGGAGAATCATTTCTTCTCCATGAACGTCAATCAAAGCACGAGCGGTCCGTAAGAAAGGTCTTCCCAAGATGAGGGGGACACGTGGATCGCTTTCATAATCAACAATGACAAAATCAGCGGGGAATGTGAACTTTCCAACCGGAACAAAGACATCTCTTGCAATTCCTTTCGGAGTGCAAATATCACGGTTAGCAAGTTCAAGAGTCATTTGGGTGGGAATAAGCTTGGGTAACCCTAACTCTTTCCACACCGAGAGTGGCATCAAGTTGATGCTAGCACCTAGATCGCTAGGCTTTGCACTTGAGCCTACTAAAACACAATGGAATAGAGAAATAGTTTCCCAGGGTTCACCTAGCCTATTCGGAAGCATCTTTTTAGTGATAACCGCTGAGCAATTTTCACTAACAGGTTGGTGTTATGCCATTCTATATGCTTCTCCTTATTAGAAAGGAAACTTAAGCATCTGTTTGATATTATGGTGATTAAAATCAATGCA
Source organism: Tanacetum coccineum (assembly GCA_026074375.1). Lineage (NCBI taxonomy): Eukaryota > Viridiplantae > Streptophyta > Magnoliopsida > Asterales > Asteraceae > Tanacetum > Tanacetum coccineum. Next base: position 5,554 of record BQNB010077958.1, read on the forward strand.
TCGGCATAGATGATATTGATTATGAGCTGTTTAAAAACATTTACCAAAATTTAGTGGAATTTTGGACTTCATCTTTTTCATTTGCTTTTCTGATTCATTCTAGAAGGATAGGATATATCAGTTGACGATGATACCCTAGATTAATCACAAAAATTCTTTGTTTAGCTTTGTTGGACTAAGGAGTTGTGACCTAAATGGTAAACTCACCATGTATTTCCGGGACTGGAAAGTCTCCTCTACACGTTCATTTCCTCCTCCGGATTAATGAATGGAGGAGGCATATAAGAACGGAAGGTTTCATCAAAAACAAGACCACTTCGAGTGGGTATAAGGCTTTCCAATTCCCCTACTTTTTCGGGTATATCAACAGTGTTGCATAGGGAGAGATCCCGTACCCGATGATGACGCGGGTATACATTTGATAAAGTTAACTAGCATACTATCAGCCCTTGATTCGAAGTAGCCAAGTTGTTTATTTGAGTTTGCATTGAATTGATCTTGTTTTCGATAATCCTGAGTAAGTGTTGTTATTCATAGCGGTAAATCAAACCGGAGTTGGGTATAGGGTCTTGAAATTTGAACCTGATTTCTGATTAAGACATTAGCACCCTGGCAAAACTTGATTTCTAACCCCGATTGTTTACTATTGGTTGTTTCCATATAATTTCTTGGTTTTATATAAGGCTGAACCCTGGTTAGTTTTGATATTGATTGCTTCGGTTTTGATTTTGATACACATTAAACCATGGAGTGTCCAAAGATAATTTCCGAATCGATAAGATAAGGCAGATTGCGGATACCTTGAGGATGGTATGAAATTACCACCGTTAATTGTAGGTTCCCACAGCATAATTCACGATCTAATTTTAGGCCAACGTGAAACTGGACAATCATTGTAAGAATGAGACCAACCACAATTTTCGGCAAACTCCGTGTTTACAGTATTAACTTGTTGGTTGTTTGAAGCACTCTTGTTCCTAGTTCTAATCAGTTCTATTCTTTCCTTTTGAAGACTTTAAGGATGCTATTTCAGATTGAAAAGAGAAAGAACACAATGACTCTTCCGTTGATCGAGTAAGTATCCTAATCATAGTGATGTGCGGTCATATATTCGATGAATCATAGCACTCACGAGGCGCCTTTTCATAAAGGTCCCTCCAGCCGCTGGCATTGATGGTATCACGATGCCTTATTGTTTGCCCGTTAAGAAGGTATCAATTAGAGTCACCCGTAACATTTTTGTGGTTTGGACATCGATCAATTGAAAGCTGTAAAAAATGCTCCAAGCTTTGAACACGACTCATCGGGACTTATGACAGAAAATGTAATATCAATTTCTCACTTGGTCACCATAGAGGGTGGGAAGTATTGTCCGAGAAATATTTTTTGCCATATGGACAAAAGAAGTGAATAAGAATTCCTTGGCAAAACGATCAAACCATTCGGCGGCAGAAACAGACGATTTGCAAGGAGTAAGGGACGACTGTTCGACGAAGGGGGAAGGGCGTCATCGGATACCCCATTTCACTTTAATTCTTTGGGGTGACTTGCAAAAATTTGTCACAGAGATGCTTGTTGGCAACATCACCCCGTCCAGCGAAATGGACACGATTTTGTAACTTGTTTGAATCATGTCATTCATAAGTCCAAAAGTCGTTTGCTTTAATTGCAATCGGAGCAAATGGTCCACCTCTACCATCTAAATAAGGTTAGCATATACTCCTTACCATAGATCCTGAGTGTCGGGAACTAGGTAAAAACCACCTCCTCCCGGCTGGAGTTGGTCCGGCACCACCGCTCCATTAGCGACCATGTTAACTATTGGAGTATAATCAAAAGGTTCTTGCACGATTAAAGGAGCAACAACTACCGGTGGGCATGTTGTTGATGACTGTATTTTGATTTCGAGATTGATAACGATGCGCATGAGACATAAACTATAAAAAGAAAATTTACACTAATTTTTTTTGGTTTTTTTTCAACAATTTTTCACAATCTATTTTAAATAGCAAGATAAGCACTTAAACCTAAAGTAATTCAAAAAGCTTCAACGGTAAGCTCTATAAAAGAATTAACTTTTAAATAAGGTGAGCCTACTTCGCATAGTGACACAAAATGTAAAGTTTTAAAATCTTTGTTCGGGAACTATTAATGGATAATACTTCAGATGAAATGTAATTAATATGTTGGTGTTCTTTTACTAACTTGATGATTTTTATTGATAATTAAGGACAGTTTTTTTATATTTTTTATTTTTCTTGATTTTTTTGCTTTTTTTTGTTTTTATATATATATAATATACTAATAAAAGAAAAGGAAAAATATTTTTGTATTTTTGTATTTTTATAAAGAAAATAACTCCACAAGGAATGATCTTCAAAGCACTAATTGTCAAACTTCGAAACGACAAACGCTTTCACTCCTCCCCGGCAGCGGCGCCAAAAATTGGTTTCTAGATTAATCAACCCTTTATAAATATATAAATATAAATAAATATAAATATATAACAAGGATCAAAATCCACAAAATCAATGAAACCGGAAGTAGTATATGATGTTCCCGGGTCGTAGTCCCAACGAGGAGTGAATTAAAAAGTTGAAAGTCGGTTTGATATTTGATGTTTGAATAAAAAAGGATTTGGACTTGGTTTTTCTAATTCAAATGCAAAAACGATTAAGGAAACCCTAAGAACGAAGGCTAGAATGATTTAAACCTAAAACTTAGACGGGAAAGTAAAAACGCGAGTTAAAGAAAACTAAATTATCAAAAACTAAACCCTAAATGATGTTTTAAAGTTTTAATTATACTAAATAACTAAATTAAAAGAAAAATGAAAGAAAATCCTAAAACGGGAACGTTTAAAGTTAAAAAACGAAGAAAATGAGAACCGGGCTCGAAACCCGTTATTTAAAAGATGAAATTTTGCAAAATGAACCTACGAATGCAAAACTATTTTTCCTAAGTTCAATATGATAAAAGAAAATTTTATAAAAAAGAATTATATTTTTTTGACTTTTTTATAATTTTTTATGAATTAAATACGAATTTAACTAAAATTAATTATAAAAAATACTAAACTAAATTAGTAAAATCTGAAAAAATTAAGGAAATTAATTTAAACTGCTTAAAACCTAGGAAAAATAAGAAAGTTGAAAAATCTTATCGAAAAAGCAGTTAAAATAAGCTAAAACGGCTGATGGGCTTAAGGGCAAAAAAAAGATTAAAGGAATAATGTGTGCAAACAATAGCGGATGAGCTATTGTAGCACAATTGGCAATGGGGTATGAGTGTGGGGCGTTGGTATAAAGAAGGAGGTCTAGGGTTCGAGCCTGGGCCTCTATCTTTTTATAAAACTTTTTTTTCTATTTTTTTTTACAACTTTTTAAACAAGATGAAAATAAGGAACTTTAAAAAAAAGACAAAAAATTTGTAACTTAACAAATAAGCACGTAATAAGCAAAATAAGATGGCAGTTGCTAAATTTACTCTAAGTCCTAAGGTTCACTAAACTAGCTTAACTGTTAAGGCAATAATGGACAAATAAGCAATGGGCAATCAAAGATAAGTTAAAACTATTAGCAACCTATACTTAATAAGCTACTACAAACAAGAAAAAAGCCAAGTAAAACAGACAGATAAGCTTAAAATTCTCAAATAAGCTAAGGGCCAAAAACTGGTAAACCACAGCCTAAGGGGACTTTTTGGGGCTTATTTCTAAGCACCTAGAGTGAACCTTAGGGGAAGAGGCTTATATGAGCTTAAAGAATAACTTGTGGGCTACTAAAATCAAAAAAAACAAAAAGTTTTGAAACTGAAATAAGCAGAGAGAATGATGAAAGAAAAGGGTTGTTTGCAAAGGGTGATTTTTTTTAGCTATTTCAGTTTTAACAAGGCTTAATGCAAGCCTTAAAATAAGCTGTTAAATAAACTTAAAATGCAAGACTAAGTGGAAAAAAAGATGAAGATAGGCTTGTAATAAGCTTATGCTTCAAAAAGCTAAAAGCTAAAAACCATTTTTAGTGACTCAAAATTGAAAAGGAAAAAGGCAGTTTTATAATGAAATTTACTTGACAAAAACTTATACAGATTTGGTAAAAAGAAAAGGAAACCAAAAGAACTTTGCTACTGCATTTGACACACAAGATTGATACAAAAACTAGTTTTAAAAGTTGGCCAAGAAGTCTTAATCCAAATGAGGGCTTAAAAGCTATCCTGTCACCACAACTTAAAAGACCAATTAGGAAACACTTCAAAACAAATTTTTAGAGCTAAAGACTTTTGAAAACAGATAAAATTCATCTTAAAAAGGCTTGAGTAAGTTGACAAAATGACCAAAATGGATTTAAACACCAAATGACCCGTTTTAAACCACTATGCCAAACACCCCTTTAAAAATAAAAAATCCATTTTGAAGGCTTGTTAACAAAGATTTAAGCTGAAAATTCCAAAGATAGATGACATCAAATCAATATTAAGCCAAAATAAGCAACTTGAACCAAGCAATAAGCACTATAATAAGCTGATACAAAATAAGCAGTTTGAGCTATTAATTGGCAGTTTTAAACAACAACTCAAACAAAGAGCATGACATCAAAAAGCAAGCACAAATAAGCATGAGATAAACACAAATAAGCAACTAGAAACAATAATAAGCAGAAATAAGCTATGCTACAGTAACAAAAATTTAAAAAGTGCACTTACCAAACCCTTGCTCTAAACAGGGTTAAATAAAGAGTCTACAAGCTCTAGCTTGTATAAAACAAGCTAGTGAGAGTCCATAAGCCCATCCCTTTTTGGCTTATCATCCAAATATTAAGTTGTGGTATTTTGAGGGTAATTTCTTTTTTGAGATTTTCTTAACTGTTTATATTTCTAAGTAAATTTTTATAAAAGCAGGTTATAAGGTGGTTTAAATGAGAGCTTAAAGTGAGCTTTTTAAAACATAAAATGGACTTAGTGAACACTTGAAGAGAATAAGAACTTAAAATAGATTTTAAGAAAATTTAAATTTCATTAACTTGAAAACATTACAAGGAAAATTAAAAACTAAATTTTGCTGGATTAAACTAACTAGGTGAAAACTAAGTTACTAAAAACTAGATAGCCCAATGGCTTACAAGACACCCTATTTATATAAAAATGACTAAGTGCTTGCCCTCTCTTCAATCTTTGTCTTCTTCTAGTTGTGTTTCTTTGCTGAGACAAAAACACAAGTGTGTTTTTTGTGAGAGTGAAACGCTAAGCTCATCTTAGCCATTGATTAGGAGTGTTGCCCAAGTTGAATGATCAAGACCCTTGATCCATTTGTTGCTTTCCTATGTCCAATGGATACTTGTAGGATTGCCATCGTGTATGCCAGCTGTGTGGAGTGGGGTTTATAGATTTAATGAGTTTTTGTTTGGTTGCCAGGGGTAGGAGACAATGAACAGTACTTGGGTACTGTTCATTGGCGGGAAAAAAGGGTTATAAAAGTGACAGGGGTGAAGGTTTGGGTACTTGGCAACTTTAGTCCCTCATTTTATATAAATATATTATATTGAAAGTCCTTGTGGGTTAATTCTTTAAGGAGTTGGCAGAAATGGCCCCTCATCTTGTATATATGTATTGCAAACATGGTCCCTTGTTATATAACTTTAGGGGTTTGGCAGAAACGGCCCACCTAAAGTTATATATGGCATGATTATAACTCAGTCCTTGTAGTTTTTTCCCTTGTTATACAACTTTAGGATTTGGCAAATTTGGTCCCTAAAGTTGTATTTTCTTTGACTTGATGACTTCTTGGCTTTGACTTTGTCGGGGTTGACTTTGGCTTCGATTTGACTTTGGCTTTTCCATGCTTTTCCATTCCGTGCTTGGTTTTGTCCGTTTTTGCTTGATTTTTTGTCCTTTTGTCGGGTATCCGTTTCCTGCACAATATAAGTGAAAACATACAAATACAATGTATTTTTGGTACATTTTTTGTCATTTAAGTCTGATTTTAATGGTGAAAGGTATGTGTAATTAAACGCATATTAAAATCCCCCATACTAAGACATTGCCGTGTCCTCACGCAATGCTATGAAGTAAGCAATTAGAAAACTAAGAATCTCGATCCCCCTCGACTAATAACCTCGAAAAGTAGCTAAGTGTTCATCGAAGGGAATTTAAAGACTTATAAGTTTTGAAAAGCCCCGTCTTTACCATTTTTTTAAATATATACTCTTATTCCTACACATATTTTTTTGTATTTTTCATTTCAAGCAACTAACTAACTTATTTGACTTTCGTTATTTTATAACTTTTAGGGATCATAGAACAAGATGCATTTCGATCCGAGAATGCCCCAAAAAGGATAAATTCATCGTCCCCGACTTTTCACTTATTCCAAACCAAGCTTAAAACGAAATCACCGCTAATTATGAGTTAAGATGCTAACACTACTCATATTTGTAACTTGTGAACTTTTCACTCCCGACAATTATTATATATTAGGTGTATGTGCTATTTTGAATTTCAACCATGGATCAACGTTTTGCAAAATTCTATGCTTCACGTTCCACCTGAGAATAATGAGTTTGAAGGCGAGATCATCCCATGTAGCGACTTTCGTCTCGGCACATCCCAACCTTGCGGCTAAGTGACCAGGCTTTTGACACCTCACAGAGACTAGTATCGGGACTCACGGACCTTAGGTTTCAAAAACTCTCAGGTTTTCCGTATACACATAGCTTATAAAATAGAATAGCCAAAGTTCAAAAGCATATTTGAATTTAACAAAAAGAAATCTATTACTTAATTCACACTTAATATTAAACATTTATGCAATTGTAACCCTCGACCTTTTAGAAGGCTGCAACATCGGTTGTGAGCCGGCAAGATGCAGCAAACTTTTATCAGTCTCGGATTATTATTCTTACTATGGGCTTTCTTTAGAAGGCTATAACATCGGTTGTGAGCCGGCAAGATGCAGTAAACCTTTATCAGCCCACAGTTTATATTTTTTATTTTTTTCATTTTTTCATCATTTTTTCATTTTTTTTATTTTGCAACATATTTTCCGTAATAGAGAAAATTTCGTTTTAGAAACTCAAGTATAAAGCTGAACTAAGATGAATATTTTTGTTTCCGAAAGAGCTTCTTTTTAGAAAACGTCGGTTTAAAGTTAAAGCAAAATTAAGCACGTTTATTAGTCAGGTTAAGAGCTTCTGGGAGAAAAAGTGACAAGTTACACTTATAAGCTTTTAAGATTTCCAAATAATCCTTGTTTAGCATCCTACTTGTAAATAACACTATCATTTCTCGTTCTTCGCAAATTTAAAATCCCTAATAAAAGGATCCGCGAATGCTTAGCCTAATAAACTTTCGTTTATTAAATGGTTAAGGGACAAAGCTAGGGCTCAACACGCCCGATCGAGTCAAAATTTATTCTTATTCTACCCATTAGGAAAGTCAAAAACTGTGACAAAACACTTATTTTATTTTTGAAAATTTTTAAAATTTTTCATTTTTTTGGTATTTTTGCAAAAATTTTGGTGGTAAAAACGGGATTACGTGACAACAACGGCTGCAGGCAACAATCAAATCGAAGATCCCCCCATACTAGAACTAAACATCGTCCTCGATGTTTTAAAAGGGGTACCTACGTAAATCTAAGGCCGTTTATTAAGTGTGCCAAAAGATAAAACGTTAGTCGATAAGATTAGGATATCGGATTCCCAAAATGAAGCTGAGGATGTGAAGCTCGAGTGAAGGACAAAACCGAGAGTCTTCACAATCCGGGAAATCCTGGACAATAAACCACAAAACATACAAACACGAATAATGGAAGAGGCGAGCCTCCTCACACAAAAACACTTATTCATTACTACATAATACTACTACTGATAAGCATGGGGTGCCTCCCACGAAGCGCTTGTTTAAGGTCACTATGCTTGACCCGTCCCCGAATTTATTGGTCCATGGGGAACGTCTGGAGATCCGGGACTACCAATTGTGGTACGTCCCCTCCAAAGTAGTGCTTCAAACGATGACCATTCACTTTGAAGTTAGGCCCGGAGTTTTGGGATAACTCGACGGTGCCATACGGAAAGACTTGGACAATGGTAAATGGTCCTGACCAACGGGACTTCAACTTGCCGGAGAAAATTTTCAATCTTGAGTTAAAGAGGAGGACTTGATCACCGATGTTGAAAACGCGGTTTTTGATCTTTGCGTCATGAATCCTCTTAGTTTTCTCTTTGTAAATCAAAGAATTTTCATAGGCTTGATCACGCAGTTCATTTAATTCATTAAGTTGAACTTTGCGTTGATCTCCCGCGGTCTTGAGATCAAAGTTTGCATGTTTAAGGGCCCAGTAGGCTTTGTGCTCCAACTCAATCGGCAGATGACATGCCTTCCCGTACACTAGCTTGTATGGAGTACACCCGATGGGTGTTTTGTAAGCTGTGCGGAAGGCCCAAAGTGCGTCATCTAGTTTATCTGACCAAGAGGCACGATTTTCGCCCACGGTCCTTTCAAGAATTCTTTTCAAGCCACGATTGGATACCTCAACTTGCCCACTTGTTTGTGGGTGATATGCGGTGGAGAGACGATGAGTGACTCCGTATTTAAGCATGACCTTTGCAAATTGGTCATTGCAAAAATGGGTTCCGCGATCACTTATGATTGCACGAGGGGCACCGAATCTGGCGAAGAGAGATTTGAGAAATTTGCAAACAACTCGGGCATCATTGGTGGGGAGCACTTTTGCTTCAACCCATTTTGATAAGTAATCGACTGCCACGAGTATATATTTGTTCCCTCTTGAAGACGGGAATGGCCCCATAAAGTCAATACCCCAAACGTCAAAGATTTCATAAACTTGGATGGAATTTTGAGGCATCTCATCACGTTGCAAAATTTTGCTTTGATGTTGATAAATGTCACATCAGGTGACAAAGTCGTGGGCATCCTTGTAGATCGTGGGCCAATAAAATCCTAAATCAAAGATCTTTTTAGCTGTGTAATTGGCACCGTAGTGTCCCCCGGTGGGTCTATTATGGCAAGCTTCGAGGATTGCTGAGACGACATCCCTTTGATCACAAAATTCCCCGCATGGTAGTTTGCAAAATCGGCAAACCATGGGGCATCCAAGATGCTACGTCCCCTATACTTAGAGAGTTAAATCGGGTTCCACGATTGTAAAACGGGTGTGATTTGCAATGTTATCGTCGTCGTCATTCATTCAAGCAAATGGGAATCTTCCAATATTGATCTTTAGACGCTTGCTCTTCCGCAATTCGCTTTTCTTCTTCCTTCGTTTGTATAGCTTGACCAACCAAATCACATAAGGTTGTCATTTATTCCATAAGCTTATTACTAGAATTGAGAAGCTCATTTTGGGAATTAAGAAGCTCATTTTGGGAATTGAAGATTGGATTATTGACGGTATATTGCGGGGGTTGAACTTGGTCAAAACCAAAAGAATTTGAATCATAGCAAGAATTTTGCTCATGATAATAGTCTTCATTCATTGGTTGTACATTGGATAGGTTTCATGAGGAGCCGCCCGCAAGTTTTCACAACAAAGATATAGTGTGAAAACTCGGTGAAGTTTGTGGAAAATAATCAAAGTGTTGATTGAAACACGGGTCCTGATTGTAGACAAACGGGACTTGAGGTGGACAATCGTAACCGTAATGAGAATCGTTCCCCACAAAACTCACAAGAGTATGGCACGTATTGGGATTGTGGCGATTTTTGCAACACTTTGAGAATCGTTCAAGAAGTACGAGTTGAATCATTGATTGGTGTTCCATTCCAACTTTACAATAAAAGACAAAACTTCATGATCGTATTCATGTGCACCCACGATTGTTGGATGTACGAAACCTACATTGTTTGTTGCACAACTTTGCAAGTTTTTGTAGGGGGCTCACTAATGGTTTTAGTGTTGGCATGGTCCGGATTAGTGATAATGCGGGAACTTCGTTGTACAATTATAGTCCGTAATGAGCACCATCCCACAAGACTTACAAGTGGCATTGTTCGACAAAAGATTCCATCTAACGAATCAACCCGCACACATGAAAACAATGGTCGATGTGCGGAGGACTTGGTGGGCATTTACCGAGGGTCCTGCTTGACAACGATTTGGCTCCTCAGAGCATTAACAACGTTGGTATTGTCGTCGATGACCTGGAATATCTTGAAGGTTTTCGAAAACTTCCTCCCAATTTTCTTCGTAATTAGAGCACAGTTGCTCGACAAATATAGACCAAAACCAAGTCTCCCACAATCGAAACAAATTTTTTCAATAATATGGTTGTTTGAGATGATTCCGGGTATTGGGAACAAGAACCCTTGTCTCAAAAACCCCTTTTGAACAATAAAAGTTTCGGCAGTGAAACAAGACCCACAAGACTAGCATTCTTTTATATATTAATTTTTATAAAATTCCGCAGCTAATTGGGATTTAAACGATAGTCGAATGACGCCATAAGAATTAAACATATAGAGGGATAAGAAAAGAATTAAATGATATGAAGAAAAAGGAGAATATTTTTGGTTTTTCAAATTCACAATTTATTTTAACGGACAAAACGATAAGACAACTTAAACCACTAATCGAACTTACTTCACGGTAGCTCTCAAAATGAAAAACGCACAACGAGCGGAAGGATTAAGAATAGTGCGACAGCTATTCTCGCTTTCGGGTCTGTAAGTTCGTTGGAACGAACCCTCCTGTATACGATATATCCCACCTTTAGTTTGTTAATCAACCGAGGTGAGCCGAACTTCGTAAGCACACAAAATGGCAAGTTTTAAAATCATTGATCGAGTTGGGAACCAAAAGTTCACTCGAAATTATTATGATAATACCTCAAATTGAAGAATATTATATTTTGGTATTTTTAACCAATATTTATTTTTTTTTTTTTTATGGACAATTATTTTTAAATTTTTGAGTTTTTTTCTTTTGCTTTTATATGATAATTGAAACAAACAAAAGAAAATAAAAAATATTTTGTATATTTTTATATTTTTTTATAAAAATAGAGAAAAATATCACAGATTCAAACACAAATGTCAAACGTAACGATAATCTTTTTCACAGCCATCCCCCGGCAACGCGCCAAAAATAGAATCGGTGCTAAACTACACCTTAAAATAATAAAATATATAATAAAATATAAACCATATATAGTAAGAATAGTCTAGTAAAACAAAATCAATGAAAACACGAGAAGTAGTATAAGAATGTTCCGGAGTCGTTTATATCCCAACGAGGCGGACTGGAGATCGATACATTTCGGAAAGATGGAGTTGATGAGAAAAATGATTTGAGAGTGTGGAAAGTTAAATTAAATAATAACAAACAAAAACGTTTAAGAAAAACCTAAAAATGATGAAACTAAGCTAGAAAACGAGAGCACGGACCCCGAACAAAAGGTTAAAAACCTAAAATCTTCAAAATTAACCCTACAAAGAAATTTTCACTTCTAAACTACTCTAGGGGACTAATAACGAAGAATGAAAAAGACTAGACTGAAAACGGAGGTCGTTTGACCCAAAAACGAGTCAAGACAAAAACCGCACCCGAGCCCCGTTCTTTAAAAATAAAAAAGTTACAAAAATGACCCTACGAAAGTTTTTATATTTTTCCTACGAAATATATGACTAAAGAAAATTTTCTAAAAAAGAAAAATATTTTTTTGATAATTTTTGTATTTTTTATGAATTTTTTAAACTTTTAAATAAATTAAATTATAAAAAATACTAAACTGTCTTTAAAAATTCTGAAAATTTTACTAAAATTACTTTACACTATGACTAACCTACGAAAAATAAGAAACCAAAGTTTGGCTTATAAATAAGCCGAAAATAAGCTGTAAACAGCTTATTACATATAAGGGTGAAAACTCCCTTAAATACAAAGCCACTTGGGACTTTAATGAAAAAGTCCCCAAGGGCGCCGCGGTAATGGTATATAAAAGATAGGTGTAACGAGGGTAGAAGACCCGGGTTTCAAGTCTTGCTCACCCGGGTCACCCCTTGTCTCCTTTCTTTTTTTTTTAAAAAAAACTTTATGAACCAAAGTTGTTAAGCTTATTGAGCTTAACAACTTTCAAAACTACCACCTTTTTTGAAAAGCTAAGAATAAGCTTAAAAAGGGCTTCTAAAAACGACAGTTGGCTAAAAGTGAGCTTAAAGCTAAAAAAAAGCTTAGTCTTGGTCATTTTTGGACACTTAAGCTAAAGTTGGAACTAATAAGCTAAAAAGGGGGGTTCTAAACTAACCTAAATAAGCACTTAAGGGCTAAATGTATAAACTAAATAAGCTTAAAAAGAGCTTATATTATTCTTTCCTAAGAATAATTTGTATGATACTTTGCTTACGTATACGTATATGTATTTTCTATAAATATATATATAATATTTGAGGGTTTATTTGATAAACGCGTTAGAAAACGACACAACATCAGTGCACTTTACCTTAAAAAGAAAAGAAATCTTCTTGTTTTGAGCAAAATTAATTCAAATTTTTCAAAAAGATTTTCAAAATCTTTTTAAAAGTTTGCTCACCAAAATGGCTTGGTATTAAATTTCAGATAACAACCCGGTTTTCAAATAAGAGAAAAGTGTACGTTTCAGTGCGCTTTATCTTCAAAAGAAGAGAAATCTTCTTTGTCCCGAGCAATTTTATTATCAAATTTTTTTTAGAAAGTGTGCTCGGGACATACGACTTCTAAGTAAATGTCAACTTAGGACTCGTTCTTCAAATAAAGGAAAATGTACATTGTTGTACATTTATCCACAACGGGAAAGCTTACAACTTCTTGGACTTAGCTATTTCATTTAAGATAATCCAAATCTTAGCTCAGTAAAATGGTATACAAAAGTTTGAACACAAATTTTCAAGAGTTATTCAAAAAGATTTTTCAAAATCTTTCAAATTGTGTGTTCAACACTCCCTTCCTCGTTCACTCATTTGATATATTTGTGAGGGGGAGTATAAAGGAAAATGTTTTTAACAAATGAATAATAATTAATTTAAAAGTAGTTGTTGTCAAGTGTGTTTATATCGATAAGCGTGCAAATTGTAAAGATTGTGTCTGGTTACGACCGTTTCCTGAAATTAACAGGATGAGGAGTGAGCAATCTACTGACCATAAAGGTAACAAAAACTTTTTTGATATCGAACAACCTTGACGCAACTAGGTTTCAAATTTGTTGAAACATTCAGAAAGGATCCAAATCATAATCATGTTATAATCCCGTTTTCGTCCCATGTGTTTTTCAAATCACGATAGACTATTTTAACTATTGATATCAAAAATACATATTGTATGCGTATTTTAAGAGGTGTGGAAATGGATTAAAATGTGATCAAGAAAGATAAATGCTTAAGTGTGTGGAATAACAAAGTGATCTAAAAGACTCAAAGTGCAATGAACTCTTTCCTACATGTGCAAAATAATTTTGAATAAAATAATTTTGAATATCGATGCATATGTGTAGGGGGAGTATTTCTCAAAAGTGAAACTTTCAAAGTGTTAAATGTTTTGATTTATATCGAACACATTGATTGATTTTCAAATGGTTTTATGGTTTTGATCTTAAATACCCATCAATCAACTACCTCACAATGATCAAAGAAGTAATAAAGTGGTAAGGTTAGGTATTATCCCATGATCCAACCAGAACTAGAGGGATCTACCTAGGGACATTCCATAGATAGAATAGAAGTCCTTAGGTATGATGGAGTTGAATGTGAATAGGAATAATGTCAACTAAGGCATGAGCTATCATCGGAACAATCACAACATGATGATAGTAATGACATTTTGGTGGACATTGAAGGGGTTGAAGAATGAAAAAGAAATAATGTGCAAAGGGTGAAAAAAAAAGCCCTCCACAATCATTAGCCAGAACCCGGGTCAATACATAATCTATCAAATATCACAAAGATGATATTTGGTATTGAAGAAAGACATCATGGACCCAGTGATGCAAATGAGTCTAGACCCAAATGAGATCATATCATCGAATCTCACATAGGACACAAAAGTACATTTGTATTGAATATCAATGATATAAAAGGTACAAGAGTCGCTTATATGTCTATGTGACATTGCATGTCATTGTGACATTGCGCGGAACATTCAATAGTGATACTTTAATAAAGTATTCACGATGATGAATGGAAATCCTACCAGTGCTAACATCAAGCCAACGCTGAACGTAGGTCACTAATTTGCAAATGATTGTTTAATGATTCAATTAGTGTTATCTAGTAATCTAAGTGATCTAGTAGTTATCGTGTTTTTCCGGAATTTATTTTAGAAAAACACAAACAACATTTCCTTGATTTATTCAAGTAAAGTGTTGGATTACCAAGGTTACTTATGATGTCATAATATTAATGAGTGGAGATTGTTGGAATTAAAGTTAGTAGTTGACTCTCATGCTTAGACCGCACTTCACACATGACTTCACTATTAAATATTCAGGCACAACAAGATTATGATTATGTTTGATGGTCATCAAATATAATCAGGGGGAAGAGAAGTGTTCTAGCTGAATATTTTGATAGAGCGCAACAATTAGGGGGAAGAAATGTATACATCCGTGACTTAATTGACTTTGGTGTATACAATATAGTGCAACAACTAGGGGGAAGAAATGTGTACATCCGGGACTTAATTGATGTTATACAACATCCGGGACTTAATTGACTTAGCGGTTATAGTTTCTTTCTTCTATGAGTTGTTTGTGTGAAGTATGTGCATACGAATGGTTGTTCGTTTAGGGGGAAGCATTTGGGGGAAGATACATTTATGTACAACAACATCAAAAACATCTCTACCTTTCAAAAGCAAGAATAACGTCATATTCATTTCTTTATATCTCATACTCAAAAGTTTAAAGATATACTTCCGCAACTCTAATAAATCAAAGAACTTCCTCAAATCATCAAGTTGATTGATCAAGACAAAAGTTATACATGAGGAAGATTGTAAGCTATCAAGAAAGTATGAGTATATTGGTTAGAAGCTTTAAAAGACAAATCAAGATGGATTCACGATAAAGAATGATGATATGAAAAGATCTCAAAGGCAAAGACAAAAAGGAAAATGGAAAGATCAAGATCAAGATCACTAGAGCATGATTGGAACAAGACCACTAGAGCATGATTGGAACAAGACCACTATTACACATCAAGACTCAAGACAAACGAGCATTAAAGATTAAAGATCAAGGTCACAAGAGAGATCTCAATGATCATCCTTTAGGGGGAGATTGTTAGAAATAGAAAGTGATGATCATTAATGCAATCAAAGAGAGATCTCAATGATCGTCCCCTGGGGAAAGATTGTTAGGAATGACAAAAGTGATGATCTTATTGAGATAAAAGTCTTGTAACAAATAGTGAAATAATATTATGTCGTGACTTAAATAAAGTCACGAGACCTGATAAATAGCCAAAAGCTAAGAAACAAGAGCTCCTTGCTCTTCTTGTAAAATGGGTATAAATACCCCACCACCACCTTATTTGTGAGGTGTGTCTCCTAAGTGTCTTCTAATCTTATTCTTATCTTTTCTCTAATCCTCCTCCTCTCTCTTTCTCTCTCTACTTTCTATCTTTCTCTTTCTAGAATAAACATACACATAACACCTAAACACACACTCTATTGCTTATTGATCCTAAATTCAAGACCTAACACGATTCAATGCTGATGTCTGTGCAACCAACATTGTGCTTCAAGGTTTACCCAAAGACATCTACAAGATCATCAATCACAACATTAAAGCCAAAGCTATTTGGGACAATGTCAAAATGCTTCTTGCGGGATCTGAGCTCACCAAAGAAGACAGAGAATCTCAGTTGTATGATGAATTTAAACGTTTTAAGATGCTTCCTAGTGAAAACATCAATGAGTACTATGTCCGGTTCCACAAGCTCGTCAATGACAAGCGGATTATCAGGATGACAATGCCTAATATTCAGCTAAACTCCAAGTTTGTGAACAACATGTCACCTAAATGGGATAGGTTTGTGACAATAGTTAAACTTAACAAAGGGTTGAAAGAGACAAACCATGAACAACTGTATGCATATTTGAAACAACATGAGAAGCATGCCGCACAAAATCGACTGATTATTGAAAGAATCACTCTAACGACTAATGATCAACTTGCATTTGTCTCAAGTGTTCAACCTTACTCCAAATCATCACAGGTTCAGCCTCATCAATATTCACCATCCTCAACACCTCTTCAGTCACCTCATGTCCAATCACTTCAGTATCAACAATTTACTGAAACATCACCACTTGAATCTGGATATACCCAAACTGATGAAATACTTAACACTCTCACCAAACATGTTGCACTCATTGCCCAATCATTCAGAGCAACTCTCCCTCAGACAAAAAACCAACTTCGAACCTCGTCTAACACCCGAAATCAAGCAATAATTCAGGATGGTCGGGTAGTGGTTCAGAATGTACAAGGGCAACAGAATCAGAATCAAAGGAACTTTGCTCGAGGAAATGGTGCAACAGGCAATGGGGGAGCACATAATAGAGCTGGGAATTCCAATGCATGTCAAGGAAAACCGATCAAGTGTTATAATTATAATGGGCTTGGACATATCGCACGGAACTGCACTCAGCCGAAGCGTCCATAGAATTTTGATTACTTCAAGGACAAGATGCTGTTGATGCAAGCTCAAGAGAATGGTGCAGTGCTGGATGAAGAAGAGCTACTATTTTTGGCTGGTGAACAAACTAACACTTTTAATGTAGATGTGGATAATCAACCAGTCAGAGACTTAGCTTTGAATGAGGACAACATCTTCTAGGCAGATGAATGTGAGTCTTTCAACTCAGATGTTGATGATGAACCTACAGCTCAGTCCATTTTTATGGCCAATTTGTCCTCAGTTGGGTGATCGTA